>JBBPTG010000113.1:0-81883 GCA_038093975.1 Chalciporus piperatus
GCAGGCTGAAAATGAAGTGGTTGGTGTAGTGCTTATTTCTAGGTAGGGCGAGGAAGTGCTGGACAATTTGGAGACGCTCGTGCTCAAGCAGCTCTGCGACAGTCTATAGAGAAATGTCGTTAGAAACTGCGGCGGGGGAGGGTGAAGGCAAAGCTGATTCATACAAGGAGCGGGCTCATGCTGGACATGACCTGTCGAGGCAGCGTCAGCAACTGTAGGGGTAAAAACTTAAGAAGCAATCATTAGTCAGTCCCAAACGAGTCAGACCTTCCGCATTTCCAACTGTGGGCGCCTGCATGATGCATGACTGCTGACCATCATGGCAGACGCCAGTGATACTGGTCCGGGTCTCTTCAGCCCCATGAAGACTCGGACTTGACTAAGACTTTGCAACTTGAATTGGGTGCTTTCTTGGACAGGGAGTCACCACACCGTCATGGCCCGGCTCGGCGTCTATAGATCACGCTTCGAGTGTGGGCTCTTATGGTTGGTGTACCATGTCGTTCGCTATTTTCGCTGTTGAAACAGCCATCTACTTGTCGCGAGCTTGTTCGCACGTTTTATATGCATTGCTGCTTTACTGATGTTTCGCGTTTCGCAGCCCCACCGTGCACCCATGGTCTCGCGACAGCAGACAGCGACCAATCCCTCTTTCTATCCTGCCAGGATTTCGAATTCCTGCAATACGATATGAAGACGAGTGGCCCGAGTTGAAAACAACGATTCAAGGGATTCAAATGGCCTGCCAGATTCCGAGTCAGGGATCCCTCCCTGCGACCTCTCTCCACCTCAAGACTTGTTGCGGAGCCCTTCTACAACTTGGTGTACCGCATGAGAGGCGTTGTGGTTCTACGGGGAAACGGGGTCACATTAAGGCGTCCTTATTTCCCCGCTGCTACTATGGCAGCCACTGGAAGGCCCTGATAGCGTTCGAAGTTCTGCCAGTGTTTGGGACGAATATGGATGACCATGGACTCGATCTGCGAACAGCGCGATTCTGAGAGGGACGAATGGTTGGCGTTTGCAGACCGGTATCGTTTCATCTTTAACTCCGCAATAATATCGTTGTTGTTCAGTGTGGGCATCGGACAAACAAATCCCGTTTTTACTTATATACCACCATCATTGTCAATACCACATCATGGGTAAGTCTCTGCAGGTCGCTGCTTGCAGGATGATCACCTTTCCACAGCTCCCAAGCGAATTGCGTTCTGGATCATGATAGACGGCGTCGCGTTTCTCGGGCCGAAGGTTGGCCGAGACCAGCAAATAGCGGAACTATTCCAGTTGCTCCCGAGACACACATCCACCCCCCAGGGGGCTCTCACTAACGTTGATCCTAGAACATGCCTATTCAACAAGTTCCGCACGCCAGTGTCATCCGACTTCGAGGACCTAATGGAGCTGGAAGACGCTTGCTTAGCGGTGCCAAAGGAGGATCGGCTCAAGATCACACTGATAAAATGTGTCAAAGATCTGGCGAAGGATCAATACCTGACATCCAGCTTCGCCTGTTTGGTTATTCAGACTCCACGATGTAAGTGATATCACAGATATACTCTGTTCTAGCTGACTGTCTTTGGTAGATCAGCTTGTGCAAGCAATTCGCGACCTGCAACAAGACTACGATGAATTGTTCACATGCCTCCAGATCACTTTAAACGACATTCGAACCTTCTCCAGAGCTGACGTGGTACATAATATGAGGGGCCCAAACTTTTGGGACAGTGGGGTTCCACGGACGGTGGGGGCGATAGTCGACTTGGAGGACGGTTTAGTTGCAATCCGTACTTATGAAGTTCGTGTTCAACCTCTTCGAGGGCTACCAGCAACTCAACCGTCAGCAGCAGCCATCGCATTCAGACCGCGAAACTTCTCGCGACCTCGCTATCGCCAACCATTACCCTGAACATTTCGACCAATACTTCGAGGTGTTGGATTCATCTGCCCCCCCAAATTCCCCTCCACCCGCTGCCGCGCCTGACGTCAACAACCCAAGGGAATTTATAACATTCTTTTCCCTATTTCGTTGTCATGCAGAAGATGCTGTGGCTATTGCTGCTGACTCTGTGTCATCACACATGAAGTCAAATCACTTTGCCTACCACTTCCTCATGCCGCCTTTTTTTGTTTGTCCGCCACCTGGTTCACGAACTACGTTCAAGGCGTGAGTGGTCGTCTCTCGTGCCGTTGTTTATTCACGCCTCACACTTTACAGAGAATCGTCATGGACGTTTCCCATCTTTTTGGCGACTACCTCCGAGCCATCCACTTGGTGTAAATTCGCACCGGTCAGCCATTTCAGCGCATGGATCGACGAGTTTTCTTTCCCCTTATTAGTGTGCGAAGTTATTTACATTATTGTCTTTTTCGGCCGAGTTGGCCCCGTGGGAATTTTTGAGTCAAACCCACCTGCCAACTTCGCTCGACCATAGCACGCCAACAGCTGCACGGAATTCACAAAAAAGATGAGCGTTGAGCTCCGACGACCATGTAGAATACGATCCGTGAAGTCCGGATACGAAAATATGAGTTTTGAAATTCCGGAATTTTACACTGCCGGCATTTCCAGCGGGAGAATGTTCTTAGATCAATGGGACAGAAAATCAATGTATATTGGTGCGGAAATGAATAACGAATACTCTAATCATGAAACAGGAATGTCTCTGATCACTTCTGATGCCAACTTTCGCAAGTCTTGCTTTGCATATTGCATGATAAGGAGAGCGGTACCACGAGGAACCTTGAGCATCTCCTGAAGCTCATTCCGCGATATGAATTCACCAGACAGCTGCGAGAGGCGAAGGAAACCTTCCTGTTCGAAAACGCCAGCAAACTGAATGAAACCAATCCCATCTTTGCCCCGCTCCCCGTGATCATCGAGTGACTTGAGCCAAGTGGACATGCTAGGTATTTTGGCCAAGGGTATGTCATCAATTGATAATGGGGATGTTGCGTCGGTGTGTGTTGTCGCGCTAGAGAAAGTGGGAGATGTGGAGCGGCTAGAATCGGGTGCACCAGGTGCCGCCGGCATGTTGGTGTTGCCAGGCTGAGCGATAGGTGGATGGAAATATCCACCCCCCCCTTGAGTCCCTGGATAACCGTGACTTCCTGGCCCTTGGAGTGCGCCTCCCCACGGCGCTGGTGGCAAGACAATGAACTGAGGAGGGGCTGGGGGATAGGGATATCCCCCGAGATGATTGAACATATTAGTAGGAACTTGAAGTGAATGGTCTGATCCAGCGCCTGCAGAAGGCTGAGTTCGGGTGCGTGGCCTCGCGGTATGAAGATACAATGTCGCAGGTTTGTCGTCGACTGTTCCAATGCCATTTATCTAAAAATAGACCCTCAGTAATGAACATTAGTAGCGATGATGATACGACTTACGATCTCACGAGCCCAGAATGATATCTGACTATGAGTCAACACCAAACAGGTCTCGTGTGGACCTGGGTAACAGTGGACAGGCGACTCAGTCGACTTTGTGTGGACTTTGCACGTGTATTTTTTCTGAAGTTGTTCGACATGTTCCTGAAGCGGCGTTGGGCCTTCTTCCACTGCTTTACTTCCCGATGACGACGCCTGTTTGGATCCTGATGTTGCCTTAGTAGCCTAGAGTGAAGGGACATGTCAGTCCAGGTTTACGATCAGAAAAACAGACTTACTGTTCGATTACCTGATTTCGAGTTGCGTGCGTTGGGGGGATCAGCTGATTCTAGTTCATCGCCGTCTTCAAAATGGACTAGGACATTCTTGAGTGAACGAGTGGAAGGCTTTCCATTTGCAAGACGTGGCGGGACGATCATCGGGCGCATTCTCGCCATGAACAGCGTCAGTTCTTGCTCTGATTGAATGGATGTAGCCGCTTGCTTTGCGTTGCCCGAATCCAGGCGATACAGAAGTTTGAGAGCGGGGCCGTAGCACTTGAGTTTCGAAGCTACTAGATCGCAAAGCTCTTCGTAAGTAATCGTGGACTTGATTTCAAAGGGGGAGTTTGTGCCATTTGGTTTACGAGCAACACATGGGATGACGAAAGCTGGCAATCACTGGCATTAGCAAAGAAGTACAATAGTTGGTAAAAATTGACTTACGACAGGTCTGAGGATCATAGGTACTTCGCACAGTGTGGACTTGTGCACTAGCCCTGCCCCTACGTGCCGTGCTGGTAGATTTGGCCTTTCCTTTCTTCTTCACTGCTGGCTGTGGAGGTGGCAGGCTGCTCTGAAGGAATGCATCATCTGTCCCACTCGAGTCTGACTCGGCGGAGCCCATGTTTGAGTCACCATTTGTCGTAGATGAAACAGCGTCGAGTTCTGGGCCGTAGTCCTCGCCACTCCCGTCTTCGGGCTCAGAGAGCATTGCACCACCACCAAGCGCACTGAGAAATTCCTTTGCGCCTTCCTGGGGGTTCATGAACGAGTAGTCTTCGAGCGGAGGATCATAAGGATCAAACATGTCACCGTCGTCGACTTCAGGGATGGAATACAAGCTGGGGCTGCTACCAGAGGCCTGGGTGATTGCCGTAGGTTCCTGTGAGGTAGAACGCTGTTGCCTCGTCTGAGACTGAGTCGTTGGCAGTGCGATCTTGGCATCAGACTTTGCACGTTTACGTGATGACTCTGAGGAGGGTTTCTGGGAGGTAGGAACAGCTGAATTGGCTCGTTTTCGAGGCCCAGATGGGAGAGCAAGGGGATCCACAGGTGGGCAGCTGGTGCGTGTTGCAGGACGAGTCGAGCTTTCTTGACGTATGCAATCATCAGGGAGCCCCATCCTGACGCATCTTGTGCAGGCACTAGCCCCATCATCAAGCTCACAACGGGACTTTGAAAGCTTACACTTGGTGCATGCACCAAGTCGTTTCACTTTCGAACCTGAACAATTGAAATATATCAGTTTTTAGATGTACATTGGTGATAATATATACCTTGAACGACAGCTGCATCGTTGACGTTGTCAGAGGGTTTTTTGCGCTTCTTTGAGCCTGAGGCCATGGTGGCGAGTCGTTCCAGCCTGAAGGAATGGACACGTTGGCCTTGGAGTTCTTATACTTGAATCCTCGTGGGCTTTGCTGAATGGAGATCAAGGCATGGTTTATGTGTCATGATCGCGCATGCGATGCGGTAGCGTACAAAGTCACCCTTCATCATGGTCGTACCGAACCGCAAGTTCTGTGCAGTGCACAATTGGATATTACTAGTAAGAACTACAACAGAGTATCTATATGTAGCCACAATGCCTGAACCACCCAAACGAATCCTGGGGAGTAATTGTGTAGAGAGCCCTAAGGAGTGTCGCATGTACCTCATCTTCTGAAAGTTCTGTCATAGCCATACGAGTATAAGCACCATTGCGGCGGAGATGATACTTCATCGCAGAGAACGCCAGTTCGATCGGATTGAAATCGGGGGAGTACGGTGGTAGGAATTCACAACGCACCCCTCTAGATATATATATACGTCATATGCTTTCGAGAGCAGTAAATAAAAAAAAATACCTGGATTCAATCATTTCCTGAATGTCAGGATGCTTGTGAATTCGGCAATTATCCATCACGATGACTGAATTTGGGGCGGGATAAGGTTCCATTTCATCAAGCAAACCTTTGATAAACTGCGAGAACGTTTCCGTAACAAACGATCCCTCAACGATTTCACAGTGGATGATACCACCATTGAGAGAGAGTGCAGGGAGTACAGAAAAGCTAAATAAACATCAACGATCAAATAAAGCATCGAGTTGGGAGTACTATACCGTCGACCACGAACAAAGAACGCTTTGCGTTGTGCTTTGGTTCCTCGGATAGACCAGGCACGACCGCGGTATGTCGTGCGACGATCAACAGAACTCTCGTCCACAAAGACAAGGTGTTGTGGGTCATACTGACCAATCCTTGTGAGGTACTCTAAGCGTTTTTGGGCTGATCGTTCTGCAGCAACACGTGTGACCTGAAACAAATAAGAAAACGAAGATCGAGAGGAAAGAAATACCTACTTTCTTCATGGTAAAGCCAGCTCTGCGAAGCGTGCGCCAGATCGTAGCACGCGAAACCGTACGGCCACATGATACAGCGAGCATTTCTTGAAGTTCGTCCAAGTAAAGGTCAGGCGCCTTTGCAATTGTACCTAGCAAGAACTGTAATGGCGCATAAATCAGTACGTTGAATGACGGCAATACCCGACATGATCTGAATACCTCAACATCGACATCATGTAGATGCCGATTTCCTTGTCGTTCCTTTGGAACCACATTCTTCCCTGGATTTGGAACCGTTCCGTTGGTGTTGAAGTGCGAAACAATGCGTCTGACAGATCGGATGGATACATCGAGTGCCATAGCAGTTCGCTCGAAATCAAGGAATTTTGAGAGGCGTACAACAGCCCATTGCATCTCGGTCGAGATCTGTTGTCCTCGCGGCATGGCTGGAATGCAGAATCAAGGATAATATTCAGAGAAAGACAAGATACTGACGTTGGCAGGGAATCCCGGCACCGTGAAATTCCGGATTTTTGAAAACTCTTCTTTTTTCTTCCGGTCAGTGCGGAATGCAATCTGTAGGCTGTTCCCAGTCGAATGGTACTATTGGTGTCGAATTCCGGTGAGGCGTTGAGGTGCTACAACAGAGAGAAGATGGGAGCGTGTTTTGACTCAAAAATTCCCACGGGGCCAACTCGGCCGAAAAAGACAATAATTGATTGCCAAAGTCTGATCAGTAGCAATAGTGACCCAGACCACGACTCGGAGCCTCGGCGCGGACGTTGCATTCTCCCCGAGTCCGCGTCATCATCAACTCTGTACTACAACAGCAGTACAACAGCCCGGGACTCCGAGACGGATTTAGTCTCCCCTAGACAAACCAAAGAGTCGTGATGAAGACAGTCGTTCACCCTCCACTATGAGACGGATTGAGGGTCCATTGATCGGGCTAGAAGGCTTTGAAGTACCTCAAAGCAATTTCTACAAATGTCTGCCATCAACGATCCGTCCAAGTGGGGACTTATGGATGGCAATTCGGCAGGCGTTCGGTTCCACATCGAGTCTTCGCAAGTTGAGTCGCTGACAGCCTGAGATAACAGGAGATAGCGAGGTCCCGAGAGTACCCACAAAAGGCCGGAAGCTCTATGGCACTATTGCAGGGCTGGCCAACTCTCAACCGACACAAGCTTGCTCTGCAAGCGAAGTTCGCTGAAAACTTCCGGTCTGTCGTTCAGGTTGCTGCTACGTGTTATCATGTCAGGTCACGACTCGGATGAACCTCCCAACGAGAGGACCCCCCTTCTACAAGGAAGAGTCGAGACCCCTTTGCCATGGAATCAGCTCAACATCATCTTGTTCGCTGTGCTCGCCGAACCTATAGCGTCTTCGTACATCCTTCCTTTCATCAACCAGGTCTGTCAACACCATTTCGATGTGACGTCTCTTTGTGTCCCACCTCTCATCGTGCATGTTCGCTTCAAAAGCTTATTGGCGAACTCGGCGTCACGGGAGGTGACGATCGCAAGATTGGCTACTACGCGGGCCTTGTGGTAGGGACAAAAACATTTCTATAAGTTTCATGATGTCAATCTTTTACTAGGAATCCCTCTTCTTTGTCACCCAGGCTGCCACCATCTTGCAATGGGGTCGGCTGTCCGATTTCATCGGCCGCAAGCCTGTCATCTTGATCGGCCTCTTGGGTTTGAGCCTGTCGAACTTTGCATTTGGTTTGTCGAGAACGTTTAGCACTCTGATCATTAGGTGAGGTTATTCTCATGCATCACATTCTTCAGCTGACCAGGGACTCGGATACAAGTCGATGCATCGCGGGTGTTCTAAACGGCAATATCGGAGTGATGAAGAGCACATTCTCCGATATCACCGATCGTACCAATATGGCTCGGGCCTTTGCTTTGATACCCGTGACATTCTCCGTTGGAGCTACCGTTGCGTGAGTTACCTATTTCTGGTGATATGTCGCGCTTTCGATGTCAATCCACATCATAGTCCACTATATGGGGGAGCGCTTGCGAAACCTCAGGATCGATGGCCCGAAATCTTTCGGGGTGAATTCTTGGCCCAGTACCCATATTTCCTCCCAAGTGCAGTGTCGGGATCCTTTACATTGGTGGCCTTTTTGGTTTGTTTGATTTTCATGAAAGAGGTGAGACAAAGATTGTTTCGGACTGCTCGTGAGCTTATCGTTGGCTTCCAGTCATTGCCATCAAAGACAGGCAAGAAACATACCCAAGTAGAGGAACCCACGACTCACACCGCCGAGCAATCTCTCGTTGTCGACGTGCAGCCGGTTCCGATCTCGACCCTCTTGAAAACTTATTCCGTGATTATACCTATTGCCAACTATGGATTACTAGCGCTCGTAGAAATCGGTGTCTTCGTTCTTCTTCCATTGTTTTACTCGTCCCCCATCGCAATCGGTGGTCTTGACTTGCCCCCTTCAACCATCGGAGCATCCTTGGCAATATTTGGGATAGCCGATGGCGCCGTCCAGGCATTGTTCGCCGCAAAGATTATCGACAAAATCGGGGCCAAAAATCTATTTTGTTGGTCTATCCTTGCTTTTTACCCTCTGGTTTTCATTTTCCCTATCATGAGTGCCGTGGTCACAGCACAAGGAAGAGTTGGACCCTTGGTCTGGGTCCTTCTCGTGGTGCAGCTCATGTTTCTGGTCCTATTGGACTTATCATACAGTGTGTCGATCAGTTCTTCTCGAGACATTAACTTACCTCGACGATGTAGCTGTTATCTTCATAATCACCGCGCGAGCAGCTCCGAACAAGCAATCGATAGGCACGACGAACGGGCTCAGTCAAACATTAGCGTCGATCGCGCGTGCCATCGGCCCAGCATTGACCACGTCGTTGTTCGCATTTTCCAAGCAGTTCAACGTGCTTGGTGGGAACTTGGTTTATGTCGGGCTTGCAATGCTTACGACCACCTTGGTCCTGTTGTCACGACGTCTACCCGACTTGTAAGACAATGAAGCACAGTAGATCTAGCATCTGTGTCAGGCGGAAACACCAACAATGTACCAGTATCGCGATTGCGTACCACAGGTGTGCTTCGTGTCCGGCGTATGACTTAATGTTGTGTAGCACGAGCTCATGAGTGTATTCATGTATGATGTTACAAGGGTGCACTTGAAGATGACAATGTCAAAGTTCCCCCTTTCGTTATCAACAAGGGCAATTGGTGCTCATCAGATTCATTCATTTGGCGTGTTTGCAGATTTTGTTGACCCCAATCCGATCGAGTGACTCAAGATGAGAATCGTGTTCGTGTCTGTCTTGCGCGAGACCTATACTTTATCCTACTTGCATTCAATGACTCGTCAACCAGGTTCATTTATATAAGGTGGCTGGAGAAGGTCAGACACAGGGAAAATCCATATACACACATCAGGGGCCTGTGCTGAGCATGTGTTAAAACAAGGTCCGTGTCATGCTGTAGATCCAATTTCCATTACCCAAATCAACACTCAGGACGGAAACAAAGTCATCTCAGGCGGTGCGGACAATGCAGCTCGCATGTTTGACCTCACCAATGGTCAAACCACTCAGGTTGCTCAGCACAATGCACCCATAAAAATGGTCAAGTGGGTAAAAATGCCTCAAGGCGGTATTCTTGCCACAGGCAGCTGGGACAAGACAATCAAGGCCAGTGCATTTGTGGAGAACCCGGCTAATCTGAAGACTTATGTTCGCTTGCGTAGTATTGGGACCTCTGTTCTGCTAGCCCCATCGTCACAGTCAATTTACCAGAGTGTTGCTATGCCATGGATGCGCTTTATCCTCTCTTGGTCGTCGAGACCGCAGGACATCAGGTTCAAATTTACAATCTGACCAATCCCTCCACACCTTACAAGGTCGGTCCAATCGATTCTATCTCTTCCCACATTATGTAATTACAGATACATTGAAGATAATGAAAGCAGGAACAATTTCTCTTTCAGGTGTCATCGTAGAGATCAATCTCTGGTTGCAAAAGATCAATCATTGGTATATGCCATGAATGACATTTCCTTACATCCCGTGTATGGGAGTCTCTCTACCTGCGGTCCGAATCATCCCCCTTGACCATATTGTTACTGATTATTCTGTGAATAGGCTTTGATGGAACTATTCACTTCTGGGACAAAAACTCACAGACGTGTCTAAAATGTAGGTCTGATAATCCTTTTTGTATGTCCATTGATTGACCTTTTCTCCTACAGCCTTGGAACCAGCGCCAGGTCCCATCAGTGCCACAGCCTTCAACCGCAATGGTACCATTTTCACATACACTGTTTCGTATGATTGGTTCAAAGGACACAGTGGAATGACACCAGGGCATCCCAACAAAATCATGTTGCACGCATGTAAGGACGAGGAGGTCAAGAGGCTACCAAAGAAGTAGTAGACATAGTGTTACTATTCATTGTGGAATTGTATCTTACACTGAACTTGTACATAACTTGCTTGTTTCCTTGTCAAGGGGTAGAATTAATGTTACAAGTCCATGACAATCTCAAAGTGTTCCCCACTTGGGAAATGCTGATAGATTCATCCCAAGCAGAAAAAGGATGCAATTGCGAGCAAAGTATTACTTGAGCTAAGTGAATACACGAATAACAAAGACTACTGCTCTGAATTCTGTTTGCTGTGACCCGGATTGATGTCAAGTGACACCAAGTGAAGACACAGCAAAGAGGAGACAAAGCAATGCAAAAGCGAGGGGAAGATCCCCCGACGACACGAGCCGGTACTGCAGTGGCAAGGTCATCACGTCCCCGGAGTTGCAAGCAGAGCTCGCGGGGACAAGGGCGGCAAAAATTTGATAACCAAAGAATGAGGGCGGTGCCCTCATAATAGTGGTTAAACTATTAAGAACAGATACTACACTTGATCTAAGCCAAAAGGCCAGAGTGGTAAATATTCAGGATGTCGAGCGCGGGTTTATATACGCCTGACAACTCGCGCACGGACCTTCTCACAAATCTTCGAGTCAAGGTTTCCTTAAACAGCAGCCAAGGCATTAGTAAGCACACGCATCTATGTCGTACGACAACAGTGAGACAGCACCTGATAGCATTAGAGATAATACAGACAATACATAGGTCAGTCTAACTGCAACCAAACACGGAGACTGAGCAAAGACTGAGTAGCATGATGGGTGGATGTTTCTGTAGTATCGTAAGCGTCCAGTACACTAAAATTAGGAGCGAAAGTTGAGAGAATATGTGCATAATACAAAGCATGATAAATCAAACCGAAACACTCATCCAGTCTCGTCCACAAAATCTATTGCGAAATCGAGCCCTCTGGCAATCTTGCCAGCCCGCAAACACATCCCACGCATGAAGGTATTTTGACGCCTCGGGGGTGACGACGGTCCTGGATGACCAGTGAAATCAACGGCGTCAGATGCCAATGGCTGAGACGATGACGATGCTCTCAAGTTCGAACTAGAATGGGCGTGCCTGAGGGGGGCGCTCGATACACACCGCAGACTTGGAGTGGTTCGAATGACTTTCGGGTTCACCCGAGTGCCGTTTGAAAGGACGACTGGAGATGACTCTTCATTTCGTTTGCTGGAAACGGTAGAGGAACGTCGCCTAGATGAGGACGGCCCGACGCTGACAGTGCTGACGGTAGTCGTTTTCAACCTGTCCGGCGAGCGGGGTAGGTCTGTGGAAACATAGCCGCGAGGACTAGTGGTACTCTGGATAAAATTTCTGATGTTCGGATAATGCGTGTGGGGATGTGCTAGCCGGGAGCTGGTGGCGGAATGTAGTGACAAGGACGGGGATCTGAGTCTCGGAGACCCTGAGGGAGATGCGTCCGAGAGCGGCGGGGAAGGTAGTGGCGAAGATATGCTGGTGTGAATATGTGTTTGTCTGGAAGTGTCATACCTGGCGGCGATTTCTGGTCGTTGCTTAATCCGACCTTGGCGCTCCAAGTCCCTCATCCACCCTTCCCACTCCATTTCACTATCATCATCACTTTGTCCTTCAGAGCCAAGGTATGCCTGAGAGAATGTGGAGCTGGTCTTGTACCGCATTTCCTGCGAGAACGCGTGACGGTGCTGGGGGATGTTTCCTATCAATGTGTCCCCAAGACCCTTTTCAGTCCAAAGTACCCATGCCATTGGCTTGCCCACGTCTCCCATACCAGCCTTGCGCGCACTCTCAACAGTGTTTATGCGCCATTCAGGATATGGAATGGCGTCATACGATGACGCATAATCAGACGAGACACCGGAAGTATGGGCAACGGTTATAACGGAAGACGAGGGGAGAAATGTCGATGATATTGGATGAGGAGAGTAACGGTGAAGGACTCGAAGGATACTTGAAAACGCTACAAGTGCACGTCAGGATGCTTTCTTATTGACCAAACTAGGAGATCCCCACCATGGTCATCGAGTGCGTCAAGGATAAGCCATTCCCCCTCCCCTCTGTATATGTCATTTGGGTCATACTTATATTTACCAGAACTCTTTCGGAGGCAATCCTGTTCAGCGTCTTGCTTTGTCTCGGGGGCAGGGCATTCTACGTGTAGCAAGGATGTATCCTTTGGCTCATGGTTGACGTTGCTTTTCCAATGCTCGGATATTGGAGACGATGGCGCCGATGGTGGTGGGGAAAGCACACCGGCCACGGGTTCTGAATGGATGGTTCGAAATTTGATGCAAATAACCCGGGGTTCTGCAATGATGGAAAATGTCCGCTTGAGGGTGTCGGCGCCGCGAAGGGCCCTCATCGTACCCAGTGAAAATTGGTGAATAGGAGGGTTCGTCTGAGACCGAGATGTTAGCGTGCCCCGCTGAGATATGGAGGGGACCATGTACCGCATGCTCCTTGCAAAGGGAGAGAATCCCCTGGTTGATGACTACCCAGCGATCTTTCCATTCCACCTTGGCCTTCCGTTTCCTGTCTGTGGTTTGCTTGGGCGCGAAAGCATCTAATAGGGGGCCGAACTTGTCCTGACCTCTTTGACCGCCGAGCTCATGTGGACTGTCATGCCCAGGTGCTTCAAAACGCCCGGACTTGGGACTCCAAACAGCGCGGAAAACCCTAACTTTGGCTTGGAAATATGGTTGGATATAGTCCGCCAGGATCTCCCGTGGCAACGAAATGATGGTGCCGGCTGGATGCATTTCGAGGAGTTCAAAAGGACGAAGCTTGTACCATGAAAGGGTAAAGTCATCCTCGAGCATGGTTCCCGTGGAGAAGGACACGAGTGTGTGTTGGTCGACAAGAGGGCTGCTTCCTGGTTGAACCGTCTGAGAAGACTGGCGGTGCTTTGACGCCAGATGTGAATGAATGATTTGGTTCCTTGATATCCCGTACCGAGGGGATAGGTCGTCCTCTGAATCGTCGTCGTATTCATCATCTTCGTTGTATCCGTCGTCCAAGCTGTCCACAGAACGGGAGTGTATACCGGAGGCGAAGATGATCGGGGAACCTGGACGCTGAGTGCGTGCGCCCGGGGAATGCACAAGATTGCATTTCGAAAGTATCCAGTGCTTAACCTGTTTTATTTTCCATGTGTCATCGAGATGGGTGACGAACCACTGATCGTAGGGGACTGCCAATATATGGGGTGACACATCAACGGTTGGTAACGAGGTCGGGGAGCAAGACACACACCGAATCTGCAGGCAATTGGGACTAACGCACGGTCATTGTCCGAGTGCATTACCTCTGCGGTCTCAGACCACTACGGCTCTTGGGTGAGCAGTTTAGCGCCGTCTGAGCTGGTCACTTGCAAAGTTCAAAGTGGTGGTGACGGGAACGATTCAAGTTTTATTTAGACTATGTGAAACAGCACAACATGTAGTACTACAGATCGGCCAAGTACTACACAGACCGAGTGTTTACATAAGCCAACTCTGGTTACGGTCAGACTAGCGCGTACTACTACCACTTCAGTCTACCAGTACTCTGGTGACGCATGCCAGTGTAACAGACCACCATGTCGCTCGTGAGCGATCCGGGGTATGCTTCGTTTCAACTAAGTGTTCATGTCGACGTTCTGATTTTCTCCGTAGCTATCTAGTACATAGTCTCCGGTTGTCTTATTTGCGCAACGTCGATGACCCATACGGTGGTCGTATCATATCCTTGAGCCCATCTTACACTTCCAATCCCTACATCCTTGCAGCATCTCTTGCCGACATCCATCGCTGGCCAGAGCTCGAGCACCCTTCCAGTCCCCCAATATCCGACGATGAGGATGATGACAACAAAGCACGAGGCCCGTCGAATCTCGGCGGCGCCACTGGCCTCAGACACCACCAGACCATCATGGGTTCACGATCTGGCGCCCTGGGTATGAGAGTCACGGGAAGACGCGCCTCAACTTCCAGACGGGCTCCGCAGATAACAAATGGGCTCAGTGTCCCGCCAGAACCAGAATCCACTCATCAGGCTCCCCCATCCCGCGTAACAGCTGTTGGCTCAGGTGATAGTGACCCTGGGCCACGTCTTCGAGAGGTTGAGGTCATTCCCCCTTCTACTTCGAGGTCATTGCAGAAGGATGATCCTCTGCCTCCTGAACCACCTGCAAAAGAGGTCCAATTCATCCCCAAGTTCAAAGGAGCAGCGGAGATGGAAGCGCGTCGAAGGCTACGCATGATGGCTCGTCGAGGTCAAGCAACCGCCAATCCTAAACTTGCTTCTGTTGCAAATAAATATATCAATCCCGAGATGTCGTCCTCAGATGATGACGAGGGAATCCTTGATGACGAGAACGACGAAGACTTCGATCTTGTCGACCATGGCGATGACATGGATGAAGATGATGAATTTGATCCGTATGCCACTCTCTACCTCCCACTTGTTCAGTGTCTGATTTCAGTACAGTGACTTTGCCGCCTCTCGTCCTCCCGGCGCTGGTTTCGATAGTACTTCAGACGTGATATCTGTATTGTCAGGGGCGGCATCTGTTGCTTCCGTGTCAAACCCCTCAGCTTTTGGGTCATCCTCCTATGTTGCTCAACACACACGCACACGATCTCGCCTCAGTCCTGTCTCAGAGTCTCGTGCCGATGAATTGCACGATGGTCAGTCTTCAGCTGATCATGACGAATCCATAGATGCCCATTTCGATATGGTTAAACCACCTCCGCCCGCCGAACGACAAATCGTTCCTATCATCCTTAGACCAGAGGGCCGTAGGCGGGGTGCCTCGATCTCTCAACCCATCCTCGACACGCCCGCATCAGACATAGTGTTTGCACGGAGCAAGATCGTTCCGAAGACACAGGTCTCAGCCTTGTCGACGATGCTTGCCTCAACTGTCGGATCTTCAAATCCTTTCAGCGAATTGTATGCCTCCATATCAGGACGTGGAGAGTCTGCATCGATTGACGTCAAAGCGTTCTTCCCCCACGCTCGTGAACCGGAAGGAAAGGCCATGACCCTGCATGTTCGACAAGACGCAACCGTCGAAGAGGTTATCGGGTTTGCGTTGTGGACTTACTGGGAGAAAGATTGGCTCCCGAAGTTGAATGAAGGGTTGAGCGATAATGATCCAAAGCTGGCCGGAGTGGGTTGGATCATGAGAATCGCTGAAGACAATGGAGAAGTCGATGAAGACTTTCCGCGTAAGCCCTGAAAGTATACTTGACGGCATCATGTAGCTTACGGTGACCATCTCAGCACCTGATCGTACTGGGAAAGTTTCAAAGTTCAACTTTGATGCATTTGCGATCCTGGGAGCGACTCCTCTTCAAAGTGAGTTCGTCTTTTAGGGTATTCAGGACAAGATAATTCAATACATGTGTTTTCTCCAGTTCAACAGAACGAGCAGTTGGAGAGCAAGATCCAGCGGCACCCCTCGAGGATTGTGGCTGCACCAAAGAAAGTTGACACACTTCCGGTACCTGGTCTTGTCCCACCATCAGTCCCGGGCGCTGGAACAAGTTCCGTCTTTGGCACCACACCGATCTTGTCTTCATCTCTTGGGCCATCTTCAAGTCACGGTCCTCCAATATTCCTCCGCATACGTGTCGCCGACACTGCTGACGATGTCCACGTTTCCACTACAATCCCTGTGTATGTACATTGTCATTATCTTCATTCTAAGCTGACCTTTTCATAGATCGGCCGGCATGTATATGCAAGAAGCTCTGGAACTCGTCTGCCGAAAACGCAAACTCGCGAACCCGAACGACTATGCGCTCATCCTCAATGATCTAAACATCCTGATCTATCTCGATCGCACCGTGGCCTCACTTGAGGGTAAGCGTGAACTCACTTTAGTCAAGAGGTCCATGCTGCCTCAGTTGGGTATCGAACCCGAGACCCGTGCCACGAGGACTACCGATCCCAATGGTATGTATACATCATTAGTTTATTGTTTTATTTTGTGGAAGTTGCTAAACTTATGCGCCTGTCAGCGTCCATCTTCAAGCGAATTTCGGACGTTCCAGACATGCATTACAGTGCCGGAACGGACTACGCTACTGCTTACAAGGTTCGTCTCTTTCTGATGTTCAGTCTGCAGATATTGACTGGCACGCAGCGATACACCATATATCGCAAGATGCCTGTGCTGGCACGTCAAGAGCGTACCCTAGCTATCGACGGTGTCTACGTCCACGTGAGTGTAATTCGCAGGCATGAGAGTCGTGATCTCATATGATTCGCACTAAGATCATGCCTTCTGCAAACAAAGCAAAGGCCGTCTTTGATAGTGGAAGGACGCTGTCTTTCCATATTAAAAGCATATTGGTTTGTCAACAATCACAAAAAACGTCGACACTCTTCAAGGTGGTTGTCCAACGGGACAGCAGGAACAAGCGATACGACTTTGAGGCAGATACTCCTAAGTTGGCAGGTGAGAAATTTCACTCGTCATTGTGTAATACTCTCTGACAACACCCGACAGCTGAAATCGTTCAAGCAATCAAATCACTCAAAGCCACACTGGACAGGACTTCCACAGTCCATCGTTCCAGGCGAAGCAGACACGTAGGGTGACCAAATCTGTCGTAACTGTACCATTCTTAATTCGTTTACTTCAACGCACGGACTTCATTGCATTTCATGTATATCTACCACATCTTCGTCTTCTGCATCTGTTTCATAGTTGTTGTGAATAGAACTTTTGATTTTTTGATTACATAAGCCAACTCAAGTACAGAGGACTTGGGATCATTTGAGCTACACTTTTTCTACGCGACACCAGGCAAGTGTCTTCTTCGAAAACTCCAGCGTCACTTCGAACTAAGAAACCTACAGTTCAGATGCCTCTCCCTTTCGACCTTTGTGCGCGCGTACAAAACGCTTTCCGTGCGCGTCACCGGCTCCTAGCAGTCGAGCACTCAAAGCAAAACCTCGCCATCCTCTCGATTCTCCTCCGTGCTGGCTTCCTGAGCACCATTACAAGAGGAACAATTGCGGCACCATCGCCTTCTGATTTTCAACGCGTCAACGATTCCCAGCGTCGCATCTGGGCAGAGCTAAAATACCGCGACGACCGACCCGTGCTCTCCGATATGGGACTTATCAGCATGCCCAGTCGACGCGTGTTCATGGACCTCGGCGAGATTAAGCGGATGTGTAGTGGAAGGAGAGCGCAGAAAGTGAAACCGTTGGGTCTTGGGGAAATTGCGGTGGTGAAGACGAATAACAAGGAGCATGAATGGTTGGAGGCGCGGGAGGCATTGATATTGGGGCTGGATGGAGAGGTCGTTTGCAGAGCTGGATGACCAATTCTGGTATTTGTTGCGTTTCCCTCCCCTTGTAACCCTTGACTCATGGCGTTTCGTTGAAAGGAGCGTTCGTGTTGTTATTATGCCCTTCATTAATCTAATAATGCCATACACCCACCCGTCGAACATTCACCTAGGAGTGAGTGGATTGAAGCCATTCTTCACTGCATCATCTCTTTGCTCGAAGACCACACAGGTGTGGACATATAGATACGGACCCCAGTTTTATACGACTTCTTCGCTCAGCGCGTTCAACTAAATACATGCAGCACGCCATGCCTCCCACAGTTGAAATACCCAAACCCTTCACTATCTCATTATTCCACCCTCCCGTGTGCAAATTGATTCCGCGCTCTCCTTCCTCGAGCACTTTATGACCTTCCAAATCGCTCGTTGCAAAGATTCACGTCAGATGATGGTGTAGATTCCAATCAGCACTGGAGGGAGACTAGAGGACTGTCACGACCGTGGTTTCGACGATCGCGACTGGAATGCTCAAAGGCGGTAGCGCTGCATGAGGTCCGCAGAAAGGGGCAAAATCCGTTGTGTTCGTTCACATTTACACTGTAAGCTTCCTCTAATGATTCTATATATTTCGGTAAATACAAAGTCCAAGATGTAGCTATTAACCTAGTTATCATCAGACTACAGAAAGCGTAATAACTCATCAGGATGAATGCGTTGGTCTCATGGGTATCGGTCGTGTCAGGGACTTTGGTATGACTTTTGAATTCCTCGTTCCCCAGTCTCCGTCCAACCTTTTGCAGTATCTCTCAGTGACCTCACCTTTTCTCCAACCTACTCCGGGCGTTCTCTACCTCGGCTCTCCAGTTGACACCGTGGATTCCAGTCGCGATTCCTACTCCAGAAGCGTACACCAGCGCGACTGTCAATCCCTCCCAAAGTCCTCCCAGACCACGGTCGCACACAAACGTGAGGTACAGGCCGAGGGGGATTCCAAGGGCGTAGTAGGCGGACAGGTTAATCACGGCACCTGCGGACTAAGAAGAGTTAAGGGGAGACCAAGAAAGAATCGATCGACCGACTTACTTGTTTACCCCGAGCACGGAACACCCCACCCGTAACACTAGCTGTTCCATCGAAAACCTGGAAAAGCGCAACAAGGGGCACAATGGACGCAACGAGCGAGACGACCTCTGAGGAATAAGTCAGCGCCCCGATCGTGCTGGTAAATGCGAACAACATGGATGGAACTGGGGCTTACCCGGGTCGCTATTAAAAAGATAACTCCACTGATTACGGAAAGCTAGGAATAGAGCACTGGAAGGAAGAAGCAGAAGTGAGATATCAGCTCATACCGTGCAAGTGGAAAACACCCACCTCCAAACACTTCCCATGGCAATAGCCATCACAATGGATGTCCAAGCAGCCAGGCCGGCCCTTCTCGCGTTGCCTTGGCCAAGGAGATTTCCAATTCTAAATCCGCAGAGTGTGAAAGGAATTGACAATGATCAGTCTATGTCTACACGAGGCACACCATCACAATACCCACCGTACAGAAGTCGCGACACTCAACGCGAACGGGGCCTGATAGGTACATGACGCGGAGAGGAGCAATACGGACTGCGCCGCGAGTGCAACGGGTCCTAGCCTATGAAGCAGATGTCAGCTCCAGGGTGATACACAGTAAAATGGGGGAGAACTCACTGGCTAGCAGCGACTGTAATATGAATGATCTCAATAAGTATGGAGTGTTCCCCAGTGCTCGGAAGCCCGAAGATGGAGGTACCTAATAAGAGTACTCACGTCCAACCAGTTCCCAACTCCACCATTCACTCGCAGTCTGGCCTACTCCTGCGATTCCGAGCCTGGCTAACAAGCCCCATCCCTTCCAAATTTCGCCTGTAATCGGATTCAAAGATCCGCGCGTGATAGGAGACCACGCAGTCCGAGGAGCATAAAAGTATCCGTAGAGGATGGAAGCAAGCGACACAAGGTTAAAGGAAAGCGAAGTGGCGAGTGGAGCGCCGGGGAATGAAAGGCCGAGGGGATAAACTACCCAACCACGGAGAGAAATCAAACCCAAGAACAACCTATGGATAAAAACATGGGCACGCACCAAACAACCAATTCAAAAATGCGTTGATCGGTGCAATTATTATTGTGATCCTCGTGGGGACATCAAACAATCCTTGAGACTGGAAATAGCGTCTAAGCGGATCCTGAGTCAGGATCAGGCGAATTCGAAGCGTGCTTTGAAATACCTGGAGATACAATTGAAGGTGTACGCAGGAAGCCCAAGGCATGCATAGCGGAGGTAAACTGCAGCGAGTCGTGCCACCTCAGGCTCTTGGTTGAGACTGAGGAGGATAGGCTCGGCGTTCAGCCATATTGCCAAGATCGGCTGCGAGGAGGTGAGCTCTCCTGACTTCAATCCAGGTTAATCAATGCGGACATACGATGAGCATCATTCCTGTCATAAGGACTGGACATGTCTGTGAGTAGGATTGTGAGAGCACCGACGAAGTAAACACGCACCCATCCTCTGAGACCATAGGCCAACCATATAAGGCCTATCTGATGTCCAGGCAGGTGGAAGGAGGGTATCCAGTGTTGACGCAACGCCCTGCACAATGCTGTATCCGGTGACGGAAGCAGACATCGAGCCCAGAGTAGCCGCTGCAAGGGAAAGCGTTGAGATGTGACCTATCGATATAACAGAGGCGAGGATGAAAGAGTATTCAAAGAGGTGAGTGCTGTAACAGGGGTCAGTGTATGAAGAGGGTAAGTCGATAGGGAAACGTACCCAAACACAGGGAGGGAATAAAGGGTGAGTATCCGGAGCTCCTCACGGAACATCTGTGGGGTGGGTATTAATTCAGCAGAAGGATTTGATACATTGTCATCTGCTGGTTCGTGCAGCTTCGGTATGGGAGGAGGTTGTAAGAGGGGTGTACGCTCAGAGGCAGAGAAAGCCTCTGCAACACCGACTGAACCCCTTCCTCGAATAGGGATACCCTGGAGCGAATCGGAGAGGGCCTCGGTTGGCTGTTGATCTTGTCCTTCTACTGAGGATGCGCCATAATGAGATAGAATGGCATAGTCTTCACGAAGCGACTGGGGTGTACCAGAGTGACTGAACGACATGGATGATCGTGTGAGTAGTTTGGAGTCACAGAGAAAAGGAAATCGGATCGACTCGAAGAAGGGGAACGTGGATTTTGACTTTCAAGCCAACCGATCGAGTTGCGAGGCTGTTCAGCCTGGAGGGTCGACAATGGACGTTGAGTCAAATATTTTCAGTACCAATTCTTCGGCTACTAGTACAAGACTTTGCTCGGGCCGCCGCCGATCACAGCATTATTTATGTCCATTCTAATCGCACGATCCGTCCTGGTTGATGGAGTGTAAACTTGCAATCACGATTGTGATTGATACAGAGTTGACGACTATCAAAGGACCTACTCGGTAACAGTTTTCTGCTTTCTTGATCTTCGGTGTGTTGATCAAGAGCCTGAGCAGGCTGAGCGTGAAATGGCATACTGTACAATGGGGAATTCCGTGAGTCTCTTATTTAGGGTCAGCAGCTATGGTCAGCCACTGCGCCGACAGCTGTCAAGGATATGCATTCACCATCCAAAGTAGGCGCACTCTGGAAAGGCAAAGGAAAAGCTACAGTTCAAGATTACGATGACCTTCGTCCCTCGATAACTTACCGCCATTTACATTCTCGAAATCTCGGCGTGAGAGATCCCTTACGTGTCATCGCTCTCTGCGACAGCGATGCATTCTACGCCGCTTGCGAACGCGTCAGACTCGGCCTTGATCCAAGTGTACCTCTCGTCGTACAACAGTGGGAGAGCCTCATCGCAATCAGCTACCCAGCACGCAAGTTCGGTATATCACGAATGGACAAAATAAAAGACGCGAAGAAGAAATGTCCGGATCTCGTAGCTGTTCATGTCGCGACCTACAAGGAAGGTGAAAAGAAACCAGGATATTGGTCCGACGTCGATTCCCGGACGCACAAGGTACGCACGCAACCCCAAGATTATCTTGGTTCGCAACTCAAACCGCCCATCGTTCTTATTGTTTCCGTATAAAGGTTTCTCTCGACCTCTATCGACGTGAAAGCAACAAGATTATCAACGTGTTTAAGCAGGACCTTCCGACAGGAGAGATAGGCAAGTGCATTCAACCCCTATGGACAGAACGACTTATCCTCTGAAATAGAAAAGGCATCAATTGACGAGGCTTTCATTGATCTCACTCGCCCTGTACGCGAGGCCATACTAGAGCGATTTCCATATCTCGCTCAGGTCCCCGCCGACGCCCCCGGTGGCGCAGATAGCCCCTTGCCTCCTCCCCCTCCCATAGATTGGAACGGCTTGGGTGAACTGATCCCCATTGCACCAGATTCAGATGGTAATGATGGAACAGACGGCCACACTCTAGAAGATGACAGGGCGACCACTTGGCACGACGTTGCCTTATCCATTGCTGCAGAATTTATGGCAAAGATCAGAAATGACATTCATACGAAACTTGGATATACCATGTCTGCGGTACGCTGCTCGCCCGTTGCCAACCGTGAATCATTGTTGATTCTTGCCGTTAGGGAATATCTCGAAACAAGTTCCTTGCCAAGGTTAGTCTGCATCATCTATTGCTGTCAATTCTCACTTAATTGTCGTGCTACACAGCTCACTGCCTCCTACAAAAAGCCAAATAGCCAGGTTAGTCTTGTCCCTCGACACAAAGATCCATTCTCTGATGCATCATAGAGTGTTCTGCGTAATGATGCTATTCCGGCTTACCTTCGTCCCATTGGTTTCCAGAAGGTACGTGGAAAGCTATGCCTCAGTAACTTGAATTTGGAACATCACCCAAGATACGGTTCCTCGGTGGAAAACTCGGCGATGCAATCGCGAAAGAATATGATGTCTCGACCGTCGGTGATTTGCTGTACGTTCGTTGTCTGGAATGACTATTTCTCCTAATCTCGTTGTAGGGCGGTTTCTCTAGGTAAGCAATGTAACCCATGGTCCCAGCTTCCAAAATAAAAGAGATCAGACGAAATGCAGAACAAATTCGGCGAGAATGCTTTATGGGTTTATGAGCTTCTGCGGTGAGTTACCCATAGTCGAGAATTGGCTCGATCGTCTCAGCATGTGCACGTAGGGGTATTGATAGGTCTGAAGGTTGAGTGTCACGATACACTGAGTGTGTGTTTTGTCCTCAATGCCACTATCACAGTGAAGGAGAAGTCTGCGCTCTTCAAAAGCATGCTGGCGTCCAAGAATCTTCCGAAACCTATCACGAAAGCCACCGATGGACATCAGTGGCTACGGGTGTTGGCTGCCGAGCTGGCGCTCCGACTCAAGGATGCGCGCGAAGAGGTACCTACTTTATGGCCAAGGACTATAGTCTTGCATGCCCGAAAAGGTTCGTCCTCCTGTGCTACAATGATTAATGACTGAGCTTCGGACTGGATAGGTTATGAAACGTCAAGGTCCAAACAGGCTGCGTTTCCTTTCACCGACGATGTGACTGTGGACATTATAGCAAGCGCTGCAGACAAGTTGTGGAGGGAACTGACTGGGAACATGCAGAACGTCAACGTGACGTCTGTCCAGCTTGCTTTCACGGGAATTGAAACCGCCGAGACAGGTCAACAGAGCATCGAAGGTTTCTTCAAGTCGAAGGAAGCGCATCGCGTGCTCAAGCGCCACCGATCGGACAGCAACGACTCGCGTGGCCTTACTCCGCCTCGGGAATCTGATGTTCTACTGAGTGCGCTGGATGAGCCTGGATCTTCTTCCTCTATTTCTTTCGTCTGCCAGCGCTGTAACAAGACGATCTCCTCTCCCGAAAGTCAGGCCGACTACACTGAGGAAGAGCGGGTTCAAGCGTTAGCGAGATTGCGCATGGAGCATGATGACTTTCACTTCGCCAAAGAATTGTCACAGAATATTAGTCTTGATGCAGATGACAGGCCGCCACGCAGCAAGCCTAATTCATCGTCGAGAGGTCCAAAGCGGAAAAAGGTGGAGCCACAGGGAATAGCCAAGTACTTCAGTAGAAAGTAGCAGCATTGTTGTTATTCCATCGTTGGAGAGATATGGTCAAGATGTATGTAGATACCAACTTACACTAAATAGTGTCCGATGCAGATGGTATCATACTATACTAAAGTACATCATAACCTATCTCCAACGATTTTTTCGAGCCTCCAGAACATGTCATTGTTACAGGAATATTGAGTTTTACATGGTATATGCCACCGGAATGATCGTCGTCGTGCCAAATGCGATGTACGGGGGCCGACCCTGAGAGCTGATCGTAGCTGCCAGTGCAGCACAGCTAAACTGTCGCCTTGGAGCAATACAACCGATGAGGCTCCACTGGCCGAGCTAACCATAAGTAACCGCCCGAGAATGACAGCCCTCCAAGGTCCTTGCCTTCCTACCACTTCGTTCATTCTTCGTCTTCTGCGGACTGGTCCGCCTGCCTCTGGAAGGCCCATTCAACGGCTAGACCGATTTCATTCGACATTCGTTTTTGGCCCTTTCTTCATTTTTCTAGAGAACCGTGTCTTATCAAGGGAACTTCGATTTTACAGAAATGAGCGCAGTCACGACTTGGGAAGCTTTATCGTCCCACACCTCAGGACTCATTGTAAGTTGCAACCGATCTTGCCAGTACATTCATTAAAGTGCGATGCGCTCGTACCTCAGATTGCTGCGGTCTTTGCCCTGATATCAGCTTTGGCTCTCTCATTCATTTGTGGTCGAACTATTCGCCTCGGTGTTAAGCTGCTCCTTCAACGCGATGATGAGGACACATCCAAAATCCCAGAGATGCTGTTCTTTTGCACTCAGCTCGGACAGTATGCTGCAAGTTTGGTTCTCAGCAATGTAGTCATCACTCTTTCCGGATTAATCGCGCTCAAGTGGATTTCGATCGGGGGAGTGAGCGCAGGTAAGCAGTTTGTTTTTCGTGCTACTAGCTGTGCCTCACATCAGGTCCTCTAGGACCAACTTGCCAAGCACAAGGTGAGGCATCTCGCCACATTGTATAGCCGCACGTTACTTACACAGCATACAGCGATATTGATGCAGATCGGGATGTGGGCAAACTGTTACTTTACGGTCGCGCATGGTGTGCATACCTGCAATTCGCTTATATTCCGGCTTCGTCAATCCCGCTGGCTCAGTGCTGTGGTGACAGTCATTGGATGGGCAATCGCACTTGTTGCTGGTAAGAATTTCCTAGTTAGATAACTGGCTGCCTTCTCATAATTTTGAAAGGACTGGCACCTTTGCACAATAGCGACGTGTATGGTCCAGCTGGTGCCTCGTGTGGCATGTGGTCCGGAGATGATCGAATCGAGACGTTTGCACTTCAGGCACTTCCGGTATGTCTTGCCATGACGAGCGAGCAATAGTTTTTGACGGTAATTTTAGGTCATCCTCGCGGCTGCCGTATCGATCATCGTCTACTGTGTGATTTTCCTTGCGCTGGGCGGGAAGCTAGGTCTCAGCGGAACGGACAAGCTGCGCAAGCTCAATCTGAAGGTTCAGCGAGGACTGGATGAATTCGAAGAGTACCGCAGATTCATCGGTACCATCATACGGACGATGTTTTGGTATGGTTTTCGATTCACCAACCTGGAAGGTGTACTGATTTTATTGATTTTATTTTCACAGGTTCCCTTTCGGTAAGGACGTTGTTCCCCGACTTCTTGCAATGCTCATTTTTATTATCGTAATATAGCTTTTGTCGTCTTGTTGCTGCCAACCTGCATCGCACACATCATGATGTATGCAGGAAGCCCGGTGCCCTATGGCTTCGATGTATTCGCCCATGTTTGTTGCTCCTTGCTAGGTGAGTCGCAGCATGTACGTTGAGTATCGCCACGCTGACACATTGCTAGGCTTCGTCAATGTTTTCCTGCTTGTCAATACGTATCGTGTCGTCAGTCCAGTCATCCATGGACCCAAACAAGAGCCGATCACAGTCAAGACTTTCGGGAACGATGCATCTGGTGAATCACCGATCACCCAGAGATCACAAACGACCACCTTCTCAAACGAACCTGCCACTATCCCCTCTTACAAGAGGGGTAGTTCTGTGCGCAAATCCGGGCACTTTGCAGACCACTCCCGCTCGGGCTCGTCGTCTAGCGCGGACTCGAGCACAGAGCTCCTCAAGCACCAAGAATCTCGCAAGTACAGCCGAGCGAGGATGACTTATCCTCGCAACATTCTCCCTCCTGCCGAGCTCAACCGACAGATTAGCGATGGAATGTCCATGTCGCAGAAGAGAGGAAGTGGGGCGACACCTAGTCCGGGATTGGTGGCAGTCAGCCTTAGTCCTCCCCCTCATCGTGCTCTCTCCGGGGGGGAGCAACTCGAGTCTGGGCATTTGGTCAAGGAAAAGAAGCGCTTGGTCCGACAGAGTACCGAGGCCTTTGGAAAGAATCCGAATCTGGCATTCAAATCCAAAGCCCCGCCAGCTCTGAACCTACCCTCTTCCATGACGGCACCATCTCCTATGTTCATGCGGGAGGTTACGAACAAGTCGGCCACACTTGCAGGGCGCCTTGGCATTCATTCCAAACCGGAGTCATCTGCTAAACTTTCAGCGGCATCCACAGTCGTCCTTGAACAGCTCGACAAAGGCAAGGGGAAAGCCTCTCCGCCCCCCTTCACTCCAATTCGAAAGAAATCGAGAGTACGGAGGCCGTCTGTCGTGTTGGAGGTCCGGCCCTTTGATCTCGTTGGATTTCAAGGCAAAGGGATCGTGCGGTCCGACTCCAGGTCATCCATCACTTCCTCGGTTTCTGGGGCGTCTGCGCCAAACAGCGACAACGATTCAGATTACTCCCATGATTCATCGACCACTGTCATTCGCCCGCTTCCTGGCGTCCCAGTACCAGATGACAGTGACGCCACAGATTCCGATGCTTCTTCTGATCCCAGTCCTGAACGCCGACACGGGAGGCCTACCACCGTGTCTTCCGTTTGGTCACAGGAGAGTAGGCAGACATTGCAGACATTGGAGTTGGAGACCTACTTGGCGATGAAGAGGTTGAGAGCGAGTGGCCCAGCGAGGAATGGCGTCGATGCAGTGCCGGGCAGACTGCGGACCCCGGCCGGTCCGCGAGGTCCCAAGTCTGCTCGGCCCTTTAAAGTTGCATCGAGGATATCGACTCGGTTCAAGAAGATCGTCGCTCCAACCTGGTCTCCCTCTGGAACCCGGGACTTGGAGTTCAAGATGATCCTTGCACCCAACGACAGTGCTGTTTGAGTGTTGTTTCGTGGCCATAACATGTAGTTCCTTCTGGGTATATGTGGTGCTTGAGCTATTTGACAATACAGTACTATCTGCATAATAACAATATCGACCGTCTCACGATGCTAAATCACGCCTACTGTTGTGCGAGTAAGTGAGGTACTTGCAATTGGGTCCGTGAGTAATTGCAATTATACTACTCGAGTGTCACGAACCCTGTCCAGTGTCCACACTGAGTTCGCCATTACAGCCTCATCAACATGGCCATTTCACACCTGAGTGCATACTTTGGGAGGTCCACGAAATACCTCGCCGATGGCGCCGTCAAAAGCACGTCCAATTTACCCTCCTTGCACGCTGCATTGTTTGACCGCTCGGGACTTCACTCGCAGTCCTCCGCATGGAAGGCGCGAACCCGCCCAACCGCGCGCCCATCAATCTCCTAAGTTTACACACACACGAAGACATCAAAGGGATGGCCACGGGATGTGATTCCGACATTGGTGGGACCTCTGCGCTCAACTTTGCGCTTGACGAGGACACCGAGCGGAACAAGGGGAGCGGGAGCCCCGCCAATGCTCGGTTTTGGGGTGAGATGCGGTTAGCAGTGCGACCGGAGGTTCAAGGGAGGATTAGAGGTGGATATGCAGGGTTCAGGACAAAGGTATGTGTGAACCCCTCTCTGATACATATTCCTCGACGGTGACACATTCATAATAATCGCAGGCACGGCCCTCGTTCTTCGGCGAGATATGCGACGACGTGTCGAATCACCACTACATTGCGTTGCGGCTACGTCTCGGAGGCGATCCCCGGACGAGGAATTCGTATTATGTGAACTTGCAGACAGACGGGCCCATCACGACCGACCTTTGGCAGCATCGTTTGTTTTTCAAACGGAACGACGGTGGCTGGGAGGATATCTTTGTAGGTCTTTCTCTTCTATCATTCATTGACGCCCTGACGTGCGTTGTACGCTCGCGACAGATACCGTTCGATAATTTCGTTCTTACGAATGCTGGTGAATTGGTGCAACACCAGATAAAGATGTTCCGTCAGCGAATCCGGACGGTGGGTATCTCAATGTTAGGAGGCAATAGCGGAGTGCAAGGACTTTATGACCTCGGCATCCATTCAATAAAAGCTGTTAACGAGGAGGATGTAACAAGGCCACCTTGTAAGTGGGCCCTTCCTAATCGTTGCTATATCTGTACTCACCTATGCTGTCGCCAGCACCTGAGAAGGATCCATCTCAAGGAGCATAGTAATAAGAGCATTGATAGTTACATTGGCTATTGACTGCTTCCATCCTCTTTGTTGTGAAGTTACACAATGAGTCTATTCTCAGGGTGCATAGAGAAAAGCATACGCTATATGTACAGGTGCAATCGTGCATAACTAAAAAGTTGGATGTTTCCAACAAGAATGACCTGGAGTTTACACAGAATCCCAAACGGAAGCAATGTAGGAGCAAGGTGGGGAATAGCATAACGAAAAGACGAAGGAAAGAAAGAAAGCAAAAAAGTGGATCTGGATACGGCGTGCAAGGTATCAGACAACCACGCAACCACCGCAGCATCCACCGTGGTCACCCTCGCTCGCGTCCTTGCTAGCGCCATATCCGCCAGGTGCACCTGAGCTCGAGTTGGCCATCATGGGTCGGCCAGTTTGTTGTTCCTAGATTTTAAGTTTGATTTAATAAGCTTGCCAAGCGAAGCGAAGAAAATATGTACCTTGTTGTACTTTCTGATCTCGCGCACAAGGTTGCAGAAAGCCTCGTCAACGTTAATGCGTTGCTTGGCCGAGGTCTCGATGAATTTGCAACCAAAGTGTTTGGCGAGGTCACGACCCTCTGTGGAAACAACATAAAAGAAACCCTCTTCAATAAAAGGCGTTGACGTACCGTTCATGCCAACTTGACGCTCATACTCGAGATCACACTTGTTAGCTACGACGATGACAGGGAAGGAGTCCTGGTCTTTGACGCGAAGAATCTGTTGGTGGAACGTGCTAATTTCCTCAAAGGAGTTGCGCGACGTGATCGAGTAGACCAGAAGGAAACCTTCACCCGTGCGCATGTACTGCTCACGCATCGCACTGAACACGAAGAAAGTCGGTTATTCTCTTCACGGAAGCGAACAGCGATCCGTGCATACCCATATTCCTCTTGTCCCGCAGTGTCCAAAACATCGAGCAACGCGACCTCATCGTCGATAACGCACTGTTTGCGGTACGAGTCTGTTGTATACGAGCATATGAGAAAATGTCAGAAAAAGCGTTGAGCGTGAGTCGTACCCTCGATAGTTGGGTCATACTCGTCGACGAAGTGGCTTTGGATAAACTGGATGGTCAATGCTGACTTGCCAACACCTATGATGACATTGTTGAGGGACACGGTCTGGCATCGGAAGCATCAAGCTTACCACCACCACCGACGACAACGAGCTTGTACTCCCTCAAGAATTGTGCCTGAGCGTAAGTCAGGTTGCGTTAGCCCGTGATGGAGACGTTGTTTGAGTGAAGCGTACTCTGGACATGATACCGACGAGAAATACAAGTTCACAAGAAGAATAGGCAGAACGTTGAAGGGGAGAGGGAGAACAGGAGGTCGAGGACGGGAACGAGAGAGACAAGGGAAGACAACGGGAAATATGGAGATAGAACAATCACAACCTTTCAATTACCCGCGAAAACCAAATAACACCACACCATCTCATAGCTTGGTCCTACTTACTTACTACTCATCCAACCTCTTTCACACAGACAGGGCGCCAGATCACATCACAGGTACTGCCATTGGTGTCTGGAATAGCTGTACTTAGGCCACATCTCACTGCTCATCAAACACTCTCAGATAGGGCAATTCCTCCCGTTGATCCAGGAGTGGTACTACTACTTATACATACACAGAAATGGTGCCATGAAAATGCTCATTTAGAATGCGTAGTGCTTCACGTGGGGCTTGAATCCAAACATCTTCGAACAACTTGACAGCAGATTCGGGCAGAGGACCGCCCGCACTATATTATAAAATCGAGTTCACCGACTGCGATATGCAGAATTCCTTCGGACTACCCACCTGTCACTCAAGTTCGCCTACAGCTGCGAAAGGTTGCTCGCGCCGATGATCACGGCATCCCCATACTCTGGTTTGAGCCCAGAGTGGTGTTGCAGCCAACGCTAAGCTGCGTTAGGGAGCGAAATGCCTTGGGCATCCTGACGAACAAGGATCAGTATAACGCATGTAACTCGACGGGAGCACCACTCACAAGACCTTCCTTTAACTTCAGCACTGCTGGTAAAAGAAGCTCGTACTTCTCTCGTAACATGCCAGCCATTATAGACACCTTTGGGTCGAAGCGACCGCCGGGGGCGTCCATAACCCGAGCCGCAAGTATTTTGCCCGTAAGGAGGCCACTCCTGTCACATCAATAGGCACAAATCAGCACCTCGATGATGTTCTCAAGCTCTGGATCCGTACGCAAGTGGGCTGTAAGCGTAGAACCTCAATCCAAACTTGCGCAAGGCCGGGAAGAGCTCGACCTCGACTCCACGTTCAAGTGCGTTGTAGACCCCTTGGTACACAGTGGGTTTGACCCACCCGCGCTCGGATGCAAGAGTAACAATTTCTGCCACCTCCCATGCGTTATAGTTGCTCAATCCAAACTCCTCACTGTGGTTATAAATCAGCCGATTAGAAAACGTTTTGCAACGCGGGCACCCTTCATACACGCTTACAAGAGTCTATAGTTGCGCTCGCAGGTCGCAAGATCCGTACTTTATATCTCCATGCCCCTGACCGCTCGACCCCGATCGAGGTAACCTTGGCTGCAATCGATACTTTGCACAAAGAAGGACATTTGTCAGCGCCTAGAATTGCGGGAAATTCAGCGGTCGGGAAAATCCTGCCATGATCAAGTCGATTTCAAGCGCAGAAATGACCTGGTGGATACCCACTTTGTGTCAATCTTGCATCCTTTGATGTCGATTTCACTAATCAATTTCTCAGAAGTACCAGCCCCGTGCCGTATCTATGATTAAGTGGGACCCGGATTTGTGGAAGCCAACATAAGCGTCGATGATAACTTGTGCGTCGTCGACCGTGTTGCAGCGGGCGCCTATACTCCCAGGATTCTGTGGCACGAGACTGAAGGAACCAGCTCCCTACGAAGGCTTGAGAATGTATCGTCGGCTATCATCGGTAGGGGGAACGGTGACGAGTCAGGTGGTCCATTTTATCCTCAAACGATCGCCCTTTGACGGGTTCTTCTGTCAGCGGACCAGTAAGCAACACCACTCACATATCATATTAAACTTGTATTGAACCAATCTGAGGAGCATGACTCAGGCCGTGGGATTCGAGGAGTATTAACCGCATTAGACAAAGTGCACCTCGATCAAGCCTGGAGGGCCGGACACGAAATCATTGACATCGAGTCGAATTCATCATATGCATGTGATCGCCCCGCGTATGCGTGCCACGCCGTGCGTTTCCTGCACCATGCCTAGCCTGAACTTTGTGCGTGAACACGTTTCCAGCTGTAGCATCATCGTTGGGAGTCATATCACTTGCTCCCAGTCCACGATGCTGGAGGGATTGCCTCAGAATGAGATCGGATGAATGTTGAGATGATAACAGGAAGGTGCCTGAAGGCCTGATGCATCCCTGGGTGCGACCTGCCAATCAGGCAAGTTTGCCAGCAGAGTGACCCACAACACGTTTCCGTGACTCACCAAGGCTTCCTGCTTGCAATTATGGTCGAGTCTAACGTTCTCCTTGCACACATACTCTCCCAAACGAAACAAAATGTTCAACTACTCATGGATCACGACGTCCTCACGGAGGAAAGTGGACTAGCGATCTTGTCGAGCCTCCAAGTCGTCCCCACTCGGAGGAAGAACTCGGATAACCCAATCGTTGACTCTCTGACGCAGCAAACTCAGCGTTTGAGTATGTCGTCTCCACGGAGCATTGGAACAACACCCCATCGCAAAGTAGAAGCTCGCGCCAATTGGGAATGGTCTAGCGAAGTACGCGTGACCCTACCGCATGTCGGAGGTGCTCCTCACCTATTAGTTGTAGGATCCGAAGGATCTATCGTTGCATGTCGGAGACATCATCGAGATCATCGCAGAGACAAATGCGGATTGGTGGATGGGCCGTGATCGTTCCGGGAGAGAGGGCCTGTTCCCGTCCAATTATGTTGAGAAGCTGCCACTTCGAGAGTTGTCACCGATTTCAGTGGCGGGATCAAGCATTTCGCGAACACACATGAGTCCAATGGGGGGATCCGGATTCGCAGATCATCGGTATTCTTCCTCTGGGCATGCAATGTCGTACCTGCATACACATGCACCTCCACCCCACCAACAATATCCTACTCCCCGCGCCCCGCCTCCTGCTGGACCACCTGCTGGACCAGCTCACTATGCTGTCAGCTACTCTTATACGCCACCGCCGCAGGGTTCTCTTGCGGCGGCGATGCGTCAGCAGGGTCCGGCCCCAAGCTCTCAGCTCGGGGCCCTTGGACATACGGTGGGTGCTATTTTAGATCGGTAGCTAAGCTTATGATGCGTCATGCTATTCTTTCTTTAGATGGCGCAATCTGCCGCTAGCGGTGTAGGACTTGGAGCTGGTAAGCATCAGGGCCCCAATAGTTGCTATGCAGTTCTGACTGTTGATTGTAGGAGCTGCAATTGGGGGTGGGGTCATCAACTCGATGTTCTGAGAAATTGATTGATTGGCTAGACACAAAGCTTGGCAATGCTTTGGGAATCAAGTAGAATCTTATTGGATGTTGCTGAGAAATTTACGACACAAGCGTGTGAATGACCTGCCTGAATGGGGGTTACAGGGGGATGGCTGACATTGTGCTTACAGATATTGTTGTCCATTGCTGAGGAAATCTTCGAGTTATATTATCGAACTCATGCTCGGCTTACTTACACACCCTCTTTGCTCACCCAGCCCGCCCCGGTCCTTTGCTTTCTACTCGCGTTCCCCTTCTAGCTCCCTTCCATACGCTTATACTCTCTATTACACGCTCTCACCAACACCGTTCAATCCGCAATCTTCCCCTCCCCGGACTCTCTACCGGAACCATGTCCGAGCTTGGCTCTCAACAATCTCGTCGTCCCATGAAAATAATCGTCATATCAGACTATGTTTGTCCCCTGTCTTCTCTCTATTCTCATCTCCTCTAAGACACCACAGATATGCGGTTTCTGCTACATAGGCAACAAGGCTCTTCATGACGCCATAGAAGCCTGTCGCGACCTACCCTTCCGCTTCGACGTCGAGTTCCGTCCGTTCACCCTCATGTGCTCAGCGTCCCTGTACTCTAGCGACGCAAACAAGGGCTTCAGTCGAAACGCTTATCTCACCAAAAAGTTTGGCAAGGAGCAAGCAGAGGCAAAGTGGAAAGTCGCAGCGGATATGGCCGAAAAGGCAGGTCTAAAGATGTGAGTCTCGATTTACATCGTGGTCAGTTCCATTGATCGATTCCTCCTGTTTTCCAGGGCAGAAGATGGTGTCGTGTGTCGGTCAATTCAAGCACACCGACTTTCCGTGAAGGCCTACCAAGTCGGCGGCCAAGTGATGCAACAGGAGCTCAATTCCCTCATCTTCGATGCATGCTTCGCAAAGGGCGAAGACATCAGCGAGAACGCTTTCCTTGCGGATGCAGCCGTCAAAGTCGGTCTCATGAATAAGGAGAGGGTATGTGTCCCGCTTCCATCACGTTGCTTAAATTCAGACATCTTCCAAAGGCAATCGAGTTCCTCAACTCCACAGAAACCCTCGATTGCGTCGAAAAGATGATCGAGGCGGCCAGAGCGAATGGCGTCAACGGGGTTCCATTCATCATCATAGATGGAAAGTGGGCCTTGAACGGCGTGCAATCCAGTGAATGCTACACCCAGGTGAGCTGGTCCCTCATTCATCTAATTTCAGTTCCCATCGGTTTGGGATCGCTAACATCATTTGATAGATTTTCCGCAGGCTGGCCCAATCGCACGCCTCACCAACGCTCAAACGTATATCCAAGGCATGCACTGAATGCAAGGATCCTATAATCGCCCCTTCACTTTCCGTGCAATGACGACTCTGCACGCCTTTCCTCTTTTCTCTCTACCATATTCCCTAGCTCTGTCGACTTCGCATCTCGCTGGATCGCCTATCGTGTCGCGGCTTCTTCTTCGCTCGTTATATATATATCTCCCGATCTCGACTTTCCTTGCAGGAACCTATCTCGAGCGGATTTATCCCTCTGCACGCAATTACAAAGGTCTATGTACCACGGACTAGTCTTCTTATTTTCCGAACATCCTGTGATATGTTGCATACACCCATACTCTGCTGTTTTCATATTCAATCGATTTGTAACATTTCACTTGTCGAGGTAAGGTAGCTCGAGATGTGTAATCTCCAGGTGATGCCCTCGAAGCTCATGCTTTTCCCGACCGCTCAGAGATCTTACAACCAAATGGCATAAGTATCGCGAGGCACGCACTTATCGCTCCCAATTTGTAAGTATTTGATCGCGTAGACACATTCATTGTTGCGCCCGCAGTTTACAGTTATACCTTTCAGTCTGCGGATTCGTTGGCTCACGGCTCGGGAGCTGCATCTCCGTGGGCGCGCCGAACTTTACCCGCATATCCGCCAGAACAACCGAGCTTACCATTTCATGCTTGATGGATGCACAGAGAGACCTCGTGAGCATCTGCATATCGCCCCAGGACCTCAGTGAGGCACACGCGGGACGAGGTATCCGATATCAAATTGAAGGTGCAGAGTATCGTGGCATATCACAGTAATGATTATTCAGATTTTTGCTAGTGTATGTTCCCGGAGCTGGGAATATCTTTCGACCGCTTACCCCCACATTCTCTAGACAGACCGAAGATTGAAGGAAGACAGTCCTTCCTTCTCACTACGCACATTCTCGCAGACAGCATCCCTACTGTCACGGAGCAACCTGGTGACTTTGGTGTCGGAGTTCGCAGATTATTTCCGATGTTGATGGGGTAGCAAACAACATTATGGTGCAAGTATGTGCCACCACAGGCGATGTGTTCCTAGGCGAAAGTGTGACGGTTAGAGGGTGCGATGGCGTAGAGAGGTTGCACACTACCAACTGCACAAAGCCTGAGAGTCTTAGAGACGGTGCGCTATGATTTCCACCTGCGCAAAATGTCCTCGAGCTCGTTTCGTATGCCATTGGCTGGCAGATGAGATGGCACCATCCCGTTCACTTTGAGCTTCTCCACCGCTTGAAGCACCCAACTCTGGCAATTCCAATCTTCCCTTCCCCTGAAAACAGCAACCTGCTTCATCAGGACATCGACTTCGGCCATTCTTTTGGGATTGATAGTGCTGAGGGGAAGACAACCTCTGTATTGCTCTGCGAGGATCTCCATGTATTCGTACTCCGTACGCGAGTAGGTGAAGGTGTCGATGTTCCCGATGGCTTGGTAGCATGTACCCCAGTGATCTTCCAGGTCTGCATACTCTCTGCCAGAACTACTTTTGAGCAGAGACTCTGGGGTTGCATCTGCGATGAGGAAGAGGGCCCAGTGTAGGGGCATTCGCTCGCCATCTATGCCACGGCCGCGCCAATATTGTGCGATGCAGATAGTGAGTGAGTTGGAACTGATTTGGTCTGTCATGATTGAAATGGTAATGGGGCCGTGTCTACGACAATATACCTGGAAATGATACTGTACAGCTCAAAGCGAATTGGACAAAGCAAGGTGTGGAGGTCGCCGTTGTGAGCCTGATCGTACAGTGGCTGATTTCCCGCGCCACCGCTTCGCCATCCCGGCGGCAGAACGGCTTACGGTTTAGTAGTCCCCCCTTTGGTTTTCAACCACTTCACAACCTGGTTCAAGTTCACATCGCACCAGGTAAAACATAGATGACTCTCTTCGTACCTCTCGACCAGAACCAGTCTCCCCCATCATCACCCTCCTTCCTGGTACACGCTGACGATGTCGAGAGCCATTTAAGAAAGGTGCTGAGAACAATCATCAAGGCCAGGCGGTTGGTAGTCGTATGTGGTGCGTGCCCCTCCTCGCTGATAAAAAAACGGAAACGTTCGGAACGCTGTTTCTGAGGCCGCGTCACATCTCAGGCGCCGGCATTTCTGTCCAAGCAGGGATACCTGACTTCCGATCATCAACTGGCCTCTTCCAGACCCTAAAGCGGGACAATCCCAAAGAGGCTCTCACGTCAGGAAAAGATCTGTTTGATGCATCCGTATTCAATGTGAGCTTCTCAACCCATCATATTCATCCCTCCGATCTCGCTGGGCGTATGCTCCTGTGCCCGGGCGACTACTTTGGGGCCACCCTATGTTGATTCGATCGCCACGGTTTCATCATCTCCTTGTGCCCAAGCAGCGGGGAACAGGTGCTTACAACAACTCCCACAGTCAGAGCACACAACCTCGCTATTCTGTCAAATGATTGCTCAGTTGTCCGAGTTATCGCAAGCGGCGACCCCTACTCCCTTTCACCAGCTTCTTCGTGTCCTCGACGACCGTGGCGGGCTCTTGCGGGTGTATACGCAGAACATCGATGCGATAGAATCAAAATCCGGTCTCTCGTTCGGCGTCCCAGAGTTCGAAGACAAGCGTTACAAGCCTCGATCAAGAGCTAAAGCGTCCCCTGCCGCTTGTCCCTCGGATCCCGGTCCATCTACAAGCTCAACTCCAATGCAGCCTCCTAATTCGCAGGCAAGTTTACGTTTGCCTTCACCTGCAGTGGAGGTGCCTCGATGTATCCCTCTTCACGGCACGCTCCAAACGCTCCACTGTCAAACATGCATACACACGTTCCCGCTTGAGGATCACATCGATTCATTGACATCAGGAACGCCACCCTACTGCCCGCAATGCACACAAATGGAGGAGACTCGCCAGCTGGTCGGCAAGCGTGCTCGCGGCGTGGGCAAGCTCCGCCCTAGCGTGGTCCTTTACAATGAACTACACAAGGACGGAGAGGGTGTTGGGGAGGTTGTTAGGAGGGATCTTGTTGGAAGTTCAAAGGGAAAAGGTCGCAGTGGAGCGGACGTCCTCTTGGTGGTTGGCACCAGTTTGAGAGTTCCAGGAACGAAACGCATCGTGCGCGAGTTTTCAAAGGCTGTACGGTCCCGCGGCTCCAGTTCAAGCAACGATCACCCCGATCCCACGGCCCCAGTCCCGTCTCCGTCACCCCGTCGTTCCTTGCAATCAAAAGATGGGATTCCTCCTATGAAATCGATATATATCAATCTCGACTTCCCGGTTCCTACTCGCGAATGGGAAGGAGTATTCGATGCGTGGGTACAGGGTGACGCACAGGGCCTTGCGCAGATGTTAATGGAGGAAATTGCAAAAGACGTCGCAGCGAAGGAGGCCGTGCTTGAAAGGAAGCGGAAACGCGAGGAGGAAGCAGCACTAGCCGAGCAAGGTGTGGTAACGGACCAAGCACCACCTTCGAATAAACGCAAAACTGCACACCAGAAGTCTGGTAACCCAAGCACCACCTTCGAATAAACGCAAAACTGCACACCAGAAGTCTGCCAAACCTCCCTCTTCTCGAAAGCGAAAACCCTCGGACGGGACACCCAGTGCTCCTCGGATACCTCGTAGCAACAAAAAATCTACGAAGTCAACCCCAAGTAAAGATGTGACCACGTCTGCTTCGAAGTCTGCACCTTCAGAGAAGGTCTTCATCCGTATCCCGAGCAGACGTATGATCCCCGAGGTCGTTATTCCGGCCCCCTCCCCTTTGAATGTCCTCATCAAAGAACCGCAAGGTTTTCCGAGCACTCCCCCTACTTCGCAACTCAAACCGAGGAAGTTCTCCTCTGTGAGTCAGAAGCATGACCACGATCGGTATCCTGCTTCTGACAAGACGGAGAGCGATCTGACTGGTGACAGTGATCTGTCCGACGTTGATTCCGATGTGGAAGTCGCAGATGAGCTTCCCACCACTGCTCTTTTTTCTTATCCTCCGTAACCGTAATGTGGCGCTTCACTTTCACTGGCATGGATTGGATTGCAGTCTCTTTGCATTTTCAAAACAGAACGTGTCGTCTATCCTTATTCTATTTATCATTAAGTGGTTTAAAATACACACTGCGGCCGCGCATGCATTACTTACCGGGAAGAAGTCGCATGAAGGGACCAGCAAGTGTTTGTAGTCAGTGGAGAACCTGAAAGTTCGCACGGTGGTACGCGTACATGTCATCGCTCTCGACACTACACTCAAACTACATTACACCAAGCCATGTCGTCCTCAGCAAGCACATCTAAGCCCACTGAGAGCTCCGCAAAGGCACCCGAGAAACCAAAGTCTGAAGACGTTCCACACCTGGGTGTTCTAGAGGAGGACGATGAGTTCGAGGAATTCGAATGTGCAGGTGCGGCCCGCGTTACGCGTCGATCCTTTTTTTGGCTGAAGATGAGAGCGTAGATTGGGATGACTCCCAGACGGACTTGGCACACCTGAACGGTGCCGCGCCTGGCGCCGCTAACTCGGGCGGTGATAAGCTCTGGGAGGATAATTGGGATGACGATGACATCGAGGACGAGTTTAGCGTGCAGCTACGGTGAGTCAGTGTGGCAAAACGCGCATATAGTTTGGGAGGTATCTGATCTTGACTTGATCTCTAGGAATGAGCTTGCAAAAACAGCGAAAGGGGGCTCGGATGCCATGCAGCACTGATCTCATGGTTAACGATCACTTCACACTCAATCTTGTAACACCATGAATCGCACTGTTGACCTCACGCTATGCAACGGAAAGATGGGATGGATCTTAGGCACCGAATGAATGTGGTATACTGTCCCTGCGCTCTATCGCGTTCCTGGTATAATTGTCTGTCTATCCGGGGCATATCACTCCTTCTCGTCCCTCAAATCAGGCAGACGTCGGGACAACACGACTAAAATCGTGGTAAGTACTGCCAGTCCGACATAGACCAAGTTGCCGCCAAGCACATTGTATTCCTTGGAAAACGCGAACAGCGACGTGGTCAATGCTGGGCCGATGGCACGCGCGATTGACGCCAGGGTCTGGCTGAGCCCGTTTGTCGTACCCAGCGATTGCTTGTTGGGGGCCGCTCTCGTGGTGAATATGAAGATAACAGCTACATCATCGAGGTAAGTTAATGTCTCGAGAAGAACTGATCGACGCACTGTATGACAAGTCCATTAGGACCATCAACGTGAGCTGGACTACGAGAAGGAACCAGATCACAGGTCCGACTTTTCCTTGTGTCGTGACTACAGCACTCATGACAGGGAAAAGGAGAATCAGAGGGTAATAAAAGAGGATAGACCAACAAAAGAGATTTTTAGCTCCAATCTTTTCTATGAGCTTTGTGGCGAATAATGCCTGCACGAGACCGTCGACTATCCCGAAAATTGCCAAGAACGTTCCGATAATCGACGGGGGGAATCCAAGACCACCGATTGCGATGGGTGACGAGTAAAACAAAGGGAGAAGAGCGAAAATGCCGATTTCTACGAGTGCTAGTGTTCCATAGTTGGCGATTGGTATCATCACGGAGGAAGTTTTTAAGAGGGTCGAAATTGGAAACGGCCGCGTGTCGGCGGCAAGTTCATTTTCAGTAGCGGGTTCTTCCACTTGGGTGTGTTTTTTGCCTGTCTTTGTGGGCAAGGACTAGCAGCCGAGAATGAGCTCCTGGCACGCCCAAAACCAACATGAAAGATCTTACCTCTTTCATGAAAATTAGACAAACCAAAGAGGTTAACAATGCAAAGGATCCTGACACTGCACACGGTAGGAAGTATGGGTACTTGGCCCAGATTTCACCCTGAAAGATTTCAGGCCATTGATCTTGGGGCTTAGCAAGCGCTCCCCCATACAGTGGACTAAAACATGGGTCAATCTCTCTCAAGTTCAATGTACCAGTGGGACTCCCAAGACGCACGCAATGGTAGCTCCAACGCAGAATATTGCAGGCATGATGGCAAACACCTGAGCCATGTTGGTAGGATCGGTAATGTCACCGAGCATACTCTTCATCACGCCGACGTTACCATTTAGAGCGCCAGCGATACATCGACTTGTATACCGTGTCAGCTTGAAAGAACCCAACCGTAAGAGGGACTTTACCTGATTATCAGCGTGCCCAGCGTTCTCGATACTCCGAACGCAAAGTTGGAGATGCTCAAGCCAAGAAGGCCAATCAGTATGACAGGCTTGCGGCCAATGAAATCAGACAGACGGCTCCATTGCAAGACGGTCGTGGCCTGTGTGACAAAGAAGAGGGATTCCTGGTGAAAGATAGGTATCACGATGCTTCTCGAAATGCTACCGCACCTACTATGAGTCCTGCATAATAACCAATCTTGCGGTCGTCTCCTCCGGTGATACCGAGTTCGCCGATTAGCTTTTGAAGGAGGGCACGCGCATGATGTGAGTTTAGGACAGCTGGAGACGTTACGTAGAAATAGTGTTGACTCACCTGATTGATGAAAGGGAATATGTATGCAGACGACATAGGTTCTGCGATCAATGCAAGGAAGACGATGTTGACCTGACTCCATGGCAAAGGAGTCTTGGCTTTGCCTTGGAGCAGAGGAGTCTCCTCGTTGGGACGTTCGTCATAATCTGCCATGAGAGTATCGCGTGGCAAATTGTCGAAGGTTTACTCAAGGTTTACTTGCAAAACAAGTTTAAACTGTACTGACTACAAAACGAGTCAGACCTGTCTTGTTCCGGTGGAGTCACACCTGGTGACTCGGAGGTCCTGATTGCAAGTACTTGTTTTGGAGATGTTGAACCAGGAGTCCAGGACCGACAGAACATTTCCAGGTCCATATCGTAGTGGTAGTACCTATGTCAGATCACACAGACAAAATCACGAAGGGCAACTCATTGACGGTCAGGATACGGAGCAAACAGTGAGATGAAGGCAACAACAGTCAACACAATGGAGGGAGAGGAGAGCTGTGGAGCAACAGAATACAAGCTTTGAAAAAGGGGTTTCGTCGCTGACAAAGACGGTAATCCGGACCGACATCCCATCAGTGGACGCACAATTTTGAAAGTGAGACCTGGACCACTTTCGGGTCCAGGAATATCGTAATTCAAAGTCTCAGCGCTGACAGTTTTGGCCACATGCTTCGAAAGCCGCGTGGTAGATCAGCTCTTTTAAGGACCAAAACCGGGTTTTGCCATGTAAAGGGCACGCCAAGAAAGGTGGAGGAGTCTATGACAAGTCTATGACATAGTGAGAGACAGCGAGTGAACAACGTACAACGACGATTATATACTCGGTGGGTACGACAAAGGGCAGACTGAGAGAGTATTATAACCAGGTATGTAGAGGGATAACGAGGGGCGACGACATAGGTTCCAACAGAAAGTATGAAATAAAATATGGTATCAACGGAGTGATCAAGCCGCTTCCTTGACTTCTTTTTTCTCCTCCTGCGAGAAAGTAGAAGAATCATCTTCACCCAAGCCCATCAACGAAGTGTCGAATCCATTTTCTTCGAGGTACGCGCGGAACTGTGGGAGTAATGTCAGGATAGATTCCGAGAGGGTGAACTCCGATCCAGGACGTACTGCTTCATCTTCCGCCTTCATACCATCGTGCGAGAGGGGCTTCACGAGGAAGAAAATGGCCACGGCACTGACGATGGCAAGACCGCTAGCAATCCAGAAGGGACCCGTGGTAGCTTTGACCGTGTCTCCGCCGAAATCTAGAAAGAGGGGTAAGTTTCAGGATTCGGGGATGGCAAGGTACGTACCAACGATGATCTGTTTGAAGGCTAGGGTATGATCAGCCAGTAATCCCCGCAGCTACTGTGTATCAAATTCCACGTACAATAGGTGCCAACAAACGCGCCGATTTTTCCAACAGCGGCAGCGAAGCCATAGTAGTGGCCACGGAAGGCAGTGGGACCGCTCTTGCTCGCAAGGATACCGAGGCAGTTCCCAGGACCTGTCTTCTATGAGGAAAGTCCGAGTGCATTTACGAGGTGGCTCACCGAACTCTCCGAAACTCAAGAAAATACCATAGACGACCTGTGATTCGGGAATCTATTAAACATCATATCTTCTCAGCGTACCATAACTTACTGCGAACGCGGCAATGTTTTGGGCGAGGCGAGTGAACAAACCACTCATGATGAAACCAATGAGGGCTTGTAAAAGCAAACCAGTGATCTACAGGAGGGTCAAGTTGTGCACGTTCGCCGAGCAGGCAGCTTACCATTGTCCACTTGGGGCCCAAGTAGTCGACGACGAAGGCACCGATGACCGTTCCTATCATTATGGTCAATGCGCTAAAAGTCGTTATTGATAAAGCAAAGCAAACCTGGGATGTAGAACAGGCTGGAAAAGGGAAATCAGTTGCGGATTACAAAGAACAGTCCGGAGACTCACTTAATGACAACGCTCCACCCGAACACAACGCTCAGAGAAGTGGAGTTTCCAACGACGCTGTCAAGTGTTATGTCAGGTGTTCGTACATTCAAGTGCGGGGAAGGACTTACACGTTGGTGATTGTAGAAGAGTAGAGTCCGAACTGAATGCAGAATCAGAATCCTTTTCCAAAGGGAAAGCATGAATGATCTCACAGGATACCTGTGTACGTGTGATCAGAATCGCATCAAGTAACTGAACCAAATGCACGTACGTGATGAAGTCATAGATGAACCTACATTGCCCAAATTGTCAGAAGTTTCCAGGAAGTACCATTTATTAACTTACCAAGAGAGGGAGATACCAAGCAGTCCTTTCCAATAGCGCTTGATGACCAACCAGTAGGGAATCTTAACTCTTTTCATTGAGTTCTTCTTGAAACTCGGTGGCTCTTCCATACGCAGACGCCAAAGGAATACGGCAAGGGCGGGCACAACACCCAATCCAAGAGAAAGGCGCCATACTGCGCGGAGATGTTTATCTCCAAAGCTATTGATGATACTTCAGCTTGAGCTCTAGTGCATATGCGCGAAAAACCTCACATCCAGTATAAAACGAGAGGCACAAATGCGCCGACCACAAAGCCAAAGTCGATCATCGTGTCTAAAAATCATTGCTCAGATTGATGGACGACCCGGAGCGACCAAGTACAAACTTGTTGCAAGTGCCAACCACCGGTGTTGAGCATTCTTTGCGATACCCTCTTCTTCGGTTTGCTCTGATGCAGAAACCGAACCACAGGGGTACTCTGCACCAACGCCAATACCAAGCATGAAACTTTCAAGCGTGATAAGCTCATAGTCAAGCGAAGAAGGCGGTGAAGGCTCTATTTACCGGCAGAAACAGAGCATACCGATCAATCCGCTGAGGCTGCCGTTTGCACCCGAAGAAGCAGCAGACAACCCGGCGAAAAGAGCGACAATACCCGTTGCGATCATCTAGCCATCTTGTGAACCCAGTGCGAATGCGATTCCTTGGGGTGACTCTCACCATTCCGGCTTTGCGACTGATCTTGTCGGATATCCAGCCAAAGATCAACATACCCACGACCATACCTGAGAGGAGTTAGCGAACATTGTCAGCGCTGAGAAACCAGGTCAACTGACCAACAAAGCTAACACTGGAGATAATCTGGCTGTAGTTAGTGGAAGCCAGAGCATCAGCGCCGTAGATGCGACCCAGGACTATCAACATAATGAGGAGGGAGCGGCCTGATCAAGGAATGTTCCTTACGTGTAGCAACTGTGGTTGTGCCATTTAGAGAACGAAATCTATCATGATGAAGAAGGAATGGACATACCCATTCCAATGACGTTGTTAGAGTACCCTGTTGTAAAGTTGCATCAATACACGCAACGATAAGTCTCGTTAGATAGCTACCATCAGAAAACAGGGCGGTACCGCAACTGCTCGAGCATATTAGAGGAGCCATCGTTGACACAGAGGGGAGAAGACTCACGCAAAAATAAGTGAAATCCTCGAAAGACCCATCTTGAGTGAGATGGATTGAGGGGGGATAGAAAGTTAAGGTCTAAGGGCGCTTAGACGGAGTTTGCATCTTTATAAACTTCTTTGCTTCTATCCGGGACAAGACATGCCCGAAGCTTCCTCATGGGAGTGAACTTCGCCAAGAATAACTGATACCGCGTTGATAATTGATTGGCCCAAGAGCACAAAACGTTTGCGTCGCTGTCTTCAGACGCCGACTGACAAGTCCCGACTTGATGGCATTCCCTGCTCCACTGGTAGTTAAGTAGTTGATGGTGATCATGCCAGGCACGCAGACCCCCAGGTTGGTGTAGCTCTGTGTAAGTAGCTTCATAGGCTACGAAGCCCGAGACTCACAAAGATAGCAAAAGCTGCGAATACTTTAATGGACTGCAATATTGAATACATTGCCTCGAGGTGGTCAACAGTCGCGATCGGCGATTCTCCACAACGCGACTCGGATACTTACCATTTACTTACTACTACTCTCTGTCATCGCGTAGTATGCGGGTAGACAACTCTAACATCAAAAAAACGAACATTTCCACGTTTCTCGGCAGGCAAATGGTAGTCTCCAGTAGCCGACCCAATAACTCGCGATCGCTAGCGCAATGCATAAGTACATGATCTTACATTTGATGGATCAGCCTGTCGCTGGTTTCGTTGCTAAGTATGCACTAGTTACTTACCGACGAATCGGCGACGATGTCAGGCTGCCCGCACGTGAAATCGTATCTCCGCGCCGACACACGCTCGTCGCTCAAGGCAGTTCCAATTAGAACATGCCTCTGATATCTGGAGCTAGAGAGGTAAGTCCAGGAGGAGCATAACGGATTTTTGGAACACAGTCAGCAGTGTATGATTTCTTCCCTAAATTTCTTGACTGTGCTGCAAGTGGTTTTCGTGTCACACGAGTTGGTTGACATGTACATGACGACACCAGTCAGTTACTGTGCCCCACCGCTCACCAATTCTACTTTTCTTGCAGTCATGTCTGACAATGGCCTCAACCCTAGCAGTGACCTTGCCACCCACACTGCCAGTGCGCAGAGTACAAACCGCCTCAGGATGTGCACGCGGAGCGGAAATCTAGCCCATAGACGTGAATGCAGCGGAGGAAGACTCTGCGGCTGCACGCAGTGAAACGACAGGTCAAGTGAGCCAGGATATGTGACGTTTTAGATGCCTTTCATTGACAGGGTTACACTATGTTGCGCGCAGGAGAAGTCGAGGAGCTCATAGCAGGCACCACCGAGGAAGAAAGGAGCAAGTCGGGGACTGCGAGACGAATAATAGTCGAAGGAAACAAAGGGAGTCCGAATGAGACAGGGGTATTGTGATTTCCCACGGGCCAAGTGGATCACGATCAGCAGGCCTGGATAGTATGTGCATGATGCATCAGCTTGCTGCTGCTTGATGGCATTGTCAACGTTCACCAACTACCAACTGGACACTAAATACCCCATTAACTCTCATCCACTGAATGATGAATCCGCATATACCTGTTCCGAGGCCCGCAAGGCGCATTCGCGCCGCAGATAAAGCTCATTCAGCCCTGCCTCTCGAAGGAGCATCTTCGCCACCTTCAGGTTTGCAAGTGCCACTGAAGCGTGAACGGAGTCCATCTCCTCCGTTTGAAAGAAGACTCGTGACTTCTGGGACAAAGCGTTTCGCTCCCCTTCCTGCCAACTGCCGTCCGTCCTGTCCTGAATACAGGCGGAATCGAGAGCATTGGGCTGCCCGGCATGTCAAAGAATTAGAGGCGCTGAGCCTCACTTTGGAGAGGAAAATGATTCGGTGAGTACATATTCTTTCTTCTCTGCCTTCGTCGCTGAGCTTCAGCACCATTAGAGATGATGGTCTTATCATTGACTGGTGCGCCGTCTCACTTCACTCTCATTGTTTTCTAATGTACTTTCAGGAAGAGTTTGGTCCCTGTCTGGTCAGATTCGTTGAGACCAGGGACTTTGGACCTTGCGGCCGCCATTACACTGGCCCACCAGTCTAATGCACAGCGGTCGCTCCCTCGCGTACGCAGAGAATCACCCTCCAAGCCTGTTACTGGGACCCCAACATCTGAGCGGGCTGCACCGACTGTGCCTGGTTCCGTGAACATATGCGATTCCGACCCACCCACGAGAAAAAGGCAAAAACTGCCAGTTCCTCCACGTCCGTCATTGATTCGCCGGATGGTTCCTTCGCGATCAACCCCTCCTTCCGCTGTCGACTCGCGATCGAGCGACCACAGGTCTTCCTCTCCTTCCTCGAGAAAGCGAGGTCTCCCTGATGAAATGGAAGTTGTGAATGCTTCTCCTCCGCCGCCGTGTCGTCAAACACCAAATTCCGCAAGTCGGCCACCTGGCATAACCGATTCTTTGTCGACGCAACGTGCCCCACATTCATCATCTGTCTCAGAGTCTCGTGGGCAGGCCTGCGATCAGATGATCTCTCCACGCGCGTCTTCCGCGGCAGAAGAGGCGATGTCGGAAATGACTCTAGATTTTCTTCGTCGGTAAGCTGATGTAAGGCAATATCCTGGTCATAGCACCCTGATTCCTCGGGTCTATTGATAGATACGTCCAGACTTATGAAACTGACCGGGCAACTCTTGCTTCTGCGTATGCTAGAAATGCTTCCTTCGCGTATCGTGTCCACAGAATTGGACATGATCTGAACGGGAGCGCATCGTGCATACAACAGACCTGTGAGTTGTGCTGCACCTCACAGAAGATATTCATCTCAGATTGTTTGTGCAGGCTCTGCTCCCAAACGGACCCGTCTCGACATAATCACGGCTCTTCTAACTCTTCCACCACTCCACTCCGCCTCGCCCCCAAGGTCTGCTGTTGCGCAGATCGACTACGATATGTTCTATCTTGGGGCGGGGCTTGGGACGTTTGTCGTCTGTCGCGGGATGATCTCCGGTAAAACAGTTGTGCACAATCTGGTTCTGCAGAAGAAAGAAGCAGATGCTGAGGATGCGGCCGTTGAGGGTGTCTGGCCGTTGGTTGCCACAGCCCACCAGATTCTCGTCTTCGAATCTTGAGGCAACAGAGACGGACCACGGTGACAGATACGTGTTTTTGTTCATACACACATGAATTCAGCCGGAAGGCATGCAGGCATGCACCCATTCTATCTGGTAGTTGCCACGTTGGTTCTCTAATTCATGAAATGATACTCGATAACCGTATCATTCACGTTCCAGCGTGTGCGGATCGCGACCTTCAATCACACGAGAAGCTGAGACCCACAAAAAGGTGACATTCAGGAACAGTCAAATTGTGATTTCTGCGGGTTGCCGCGCTGATGTACACCGCCAAAGCCTCCATTATATCTTCGGGGGCCCCTTGCCGGAAAACATGCTTTGTCACAGGATGTGGGCACACTGGCTGGACTTTTGAACCCCATGCAGGCCAAGATTTGGGGCCAAGGATGAAAAATACACGACGTCCTCCCCAATCAGACATGTTTTATGCTCTTTGACCAGCTACTTGTAGTTTGTCGTGTAGTTGCTTTGTGCTCTGCCTCCATCTCGCGAATAGAAACGTGTCGACCACACACAAATAAGGCAGTTCAAAGTCCGCCGTTGGCACACTCTTTCTCCTTCTTTTCCCTACGAAGTATAGGCGCTCTCTTCGCTCAACACCAGTCCATCCTCCATCCTTTCCTTCAAACTCTCCTCGGACTGGTGTCCTCTAAAACACTCTTCCTCATTTACAAATGACGACCCCTCATGTTATAGCTTCATCCTCGGGACATCACTCTCAAACTGCCACCTCGAACGGCATCGTCGGCAATCATTTCCGCGTTGGCAAGAAAATTGGAGAGGGATCGTTTGGTGTCGTATTCGAAGGTGCGTTCATGGTGACCAACACTCATGCTATCATGGAGAGTCTCGAATGGTCAACATGCGGTACGAGGAGATGCGAGCCACTTGCAACATTAGACGCCCGTGCCTTTCGACGCGGAGATGATAATCATGGAATCTGTCTGGCGCATGGGGATCAAAAGACTCCATCAGTCCTAGCTATTCCTGGAGATTGAACATCATGTCGCATCAACCCCGAGCTCTTCCTGCCATTTCTCGCTTTCTGGTCCCATGCCCTTTCAAATTGTAACGTTCGTCTTCATAGGTTCCAATCTTCTCGCAAATCAACCTGTTGCCATTAAATTCGTAAGTTACCGTTGCCCCGAGGAGACCACTGTTTTGATCTCCGTCTGTTCTCAAAGGAACCACGAAAGTCCGATGCTCCCCAATTACGGGATGAATTTCGATCCTATAGAACACTCAACGGTACATGTGCGTTTATCTTCGATCACCATCTTCTGTCCGCAGTCTAAGGTGTCGTTTATAGTGGGAGTTCCTCAGGTCCACCATTTCGGGCAGGAAGGACTTCACAATGTCCTGGTAATCGACCTTCTCGGTCCAAACCTTGAGGACCTCTTCGACATGTGTGGTCGAAAGTTCACCGTCAAGACGGTATGCATGGCCGCAAAGCAAATGGTGAGTTGATATCGATAGAGTGTCGTCTCTTGTGTGTATGCGTGCACATATGCTAGATTGGGTCAGGCGTGCCAACGTGGGTTTGTCGTGCTTCTCTCAGCTTTTCCCTAGTTATCGCCATGCATGTGTCGGTCGAAGAGCTAATCTTACTTTAGATTACGCGGATACAATCGGTTCACGACAAGTCACTCATTTATCGAGACATCAAGCCCGATAACTTCCTCGTTGGTGTTCCCAGCACGAAAACCGCCAACATTATTCACATCATAGGTCTGTCCGCTTTCACACTCGCTGGTTTCTCCCCCAACCATCCAATCCGCGGTTTCATATTTATTTCGATATCATACCGCCGCGATGGGTATAGCCCATCGCCGGCAAATGCCGCTCCACTCATTCTCTTCTTAGGCCTATTAATCTGACTTTCGCCCTATTCAGATTTCGGCATGGCGAAGCATTACCGCGATCCAAAGTCGAAAGTTCACATCCCTTACCGTGAACGTAAGAGCCTGTCCGGTACAGCACGATACATGTCAATCAATACCCATCTGGGCCGTGAGCAGTCTCGGAGAGATGATTTAGAATCTCTGGGGCATGTGTTCATGTACTTCTTGCGGGGCGGCCTTCCTTGGCAAGGACTTAGGGCTGCGACAAACAAGCAGAAGTATGAGAAGATCGGAGAGAAGAAGCAGACCACCCCAATTTCGGAGCTGTGTGAAGGCTTTCCAGGTAAGTCCTTGTTTGCACTCAATCTCAGCCATTTCCGCACGGTTGGCTTGAGGTGATTTTCTCCTGACACATCTCTCTGAATATACATCTTGCAGAGGAGTTGGCGATCTATATGAACTATGTGCGAAAGTTGGGCTTCGAGGAATCTCCTGACTACGACTTCCTTCGCGAGTTATTTGCGAAGGTTCTCAAGAACATCGGAGAGCAGGACGATGGCATTTACGATTGGATGCTACTGAACAACGGCAAAGGATGGGAGGCTGGGAATGTAGGCCATTTGGTGTTTATTTTCTCCAACCGTTACATAATCCTTTGTTTTGCCAGACGCCGTCCTCGTTATTGGCGCAGGCCCATGCAACTGCGAACGGGCCGCATACACCTCGCCATCGTGACACCAATCGTCGCCCCCGGGCTCAAGTGGCCGATCCATCGGCTCCTTCGACCCCGCTCGTCCTCGCCCCAACTCCTATCCATCATAAGAGTACTAGGCGTCCAGGCACTCGTGAAGGTCATGGCACACGAGATTCGGTAGCACGCGGAGATGGCGGTGTACAGCCAACCGCACCTGCTGGTAGGCGAGTAAGCCAGACGCCGCGGGACCATCCAGCGCTCGCTCCTCCTCACCCTTACGCTACTGTATCCGCCTCGCCAGGCTATCGCCAAGCCAACGGGTATGGTAGAGCTTCTCCTGCACAAGCGTCCCCAGCTGCGATGGGCATGAACGGCGGCGTTGTGGCCGGGCGTAATGATGGCTCTGAATCGTTTTTGTACGGTGTTCAGCCGCACGCCGGCAAGAATGTGACGAACTCCCGAGAGGATACCACTGGCGGTACGGTTGCTCGTGATGCTGCTCACACACGAATGGCCGTATTCGAAAGTCAGATGCGCGGCCCAGATGATTTAGAAGATGATAGACATCCCAAGAAACGGGGCTTCCTGTCCAGTTTACTCTGTTGCAGGGCATAAATCGTCGCTGGTTGATGCTTCGATGTGTTGTCGTGCGCTGGTCGCACTTCTTTGGGGACTCTGGTAAGCAATACATACCAGATTGCCTGCACCATTGACTAACGTCGAATATGAAGGGACTAGGTACTCGACGACACGCTTGATCTATCATTCTATTGCTATCATACATGCTTATCTAGCTTGCTGAATATCGCACGGGAATCACTGCTTCTTCGCAGGTCGACGATATCCTAAACACACTTCATACCCCACGACAGTCGTTACATCGCCGTATCCATCTTCGTCGTATTTCACGATCGTATAATCACTCCTGAGAGACTCGAGGAGGGAAATGGGATTGTGCTTCGTTGTCTATTATTCATTCATGCTTGTGTATTGCGTATGTTTTTACTTTATTTTACTTCCGAGGTGCGATTGGGTGGTAGGCTAGCTCCTGCATCCAAGCATCCTTGTCGGAAGATAATGCATCGCTAATGAAGCATTTGTTCGATCTTCGACACGTCGAGCATCTAGACGAGGCTTTGCAAAGAACACTTGAACTGTATTTACAGAAATGAATAACAAAGCAAGAAGGTGGGTACAAGACGAATGCGCGAAAGCATTATGGGTTTGCTGTGAATCTGCCAAATCGTACACTCAACACAAAGATTAAAAAAGGAGGGAAAAGAATTGTAATATCGTTCTGTCACGTTCAAAATTGAGTCACCAGAAAGCGTGAAGCGACAATCCTCCGAGGTCTGAACCCCCTCCTGGTCGACACCAATTTAGGACTTGCCCTGTTTGATTGCTGGCTGCATCCGCGTGGCTACCCTCAAACACCTGTTGCCCCAGGACCCTTGGTATTTCCCCCTTCCCCAGCCTCGTTCTGAGGGACTGCGCGCGTAGTGTTGGGGTGTGGCAAGCTCGAGCTGGTCGAACTATGTAGCCCCTCAGGATTTGGTGCGGTTGTCGCGGGGAAGTTCTCATAAGGCGCTGATGTGGGATACGCGCCAGAGGGGACCTCGTACGGTGTATTGGACGGGTCAGGTTCCGAGACGACATATGTGCGCGTCCCAGAGGATGTTATATGTGGCTCTGGAGAACTATCGCCCTGCTTCTCATACATGCCTGGCGGGGTGCTCGACGTGGACGACGTCAGGGGGTTGGTCGCATTGAGAGTGACGAAAGGGGAGTGAAAGGCGCGGATTTGTGCGCGGTTGTGGGTTGTTTGTATGCGGGGGAGGGCGCGGACGAGGGCGGCGAGGGGGGAGAATGCCTTGGACATGGTGGACGTGGCACTGGTTGTGAGGTGAATGGGTGGCGTAAGCGCGGGAGGAGATACGGATGCGGGGTAACTCGTGCGAAGTTTGGGACACATGATGATGACATAACCTTATGCTCTTCGGGAGCAAGTTCTTGACCGAGTAGTATTTGGTCAACCGGCCATTCGCGTCTTCGACTGGAGACAACGGCGAGCGATTCTAGCGAGATAACCTCTAGTTCCATGGAAGTTGACTTGATGACCCCTCGGTGTCTCTCTGTCCGATCACCGCATAGCAGACCCGCGTCACGTTGGCGTCATCACGGAACCATATCAACAATACTGCAAAGTTCGCTTCCCCACAGCAGTAAACTGTTATCGCGGTCAAATTTCTGTGTGAAGTTCAAGTCGTCGATTATCAGATGTACCCCGCGGAGTTGCTGCGCGTCACACCTAGTCTGGTGACCAGACCCTTGCCTCATAGACGGTATGGTGACCAGACTACGTCACACCTGGGGAGAAGCAACCAACACTGCCATCCGAGTCCCTGACACTGGCAGAGGGTGGTATTTACTGCTCCGGCACTTTGCATCACATAGATCTAGTGCCGGTGTGAAGGGTTCCTGAGACCTCCGATGCTAATCACGAATAACCACGCGCATTTCCGACCTCGACGGGGATGACCAACTGGCTGTACTGTGGGTTAGTGTGCATTATTTGCTTATGATGCTCTCCATCATCCATGCTTCTCAGGCATGTTCCAAGGTTTACTTCCAACCTTCTACGTTTCCATGCGCAAATCGCGGACGCAGGTCACATGGCTAATCAAAGCGTGTTGGTGGAGTTGGGACCTTCTTGGTCAGATCTTCCGATCCGAGGACAGGGTAATTGGGCAATGATATTGCTCTCGACCACTTCCGTTTGTTTAGGGTTCTTGGCCAGCCAGGGTGTAACTGCCATCCGCTCTAGCTGACACGATTCAGCGAAGAGCCTGGTAATATAACCTTGGGGGATGTGTCGGATCTAGGCTTTACGATCGTTTACTATTCGCTGCTGATATACCTGCTGATGGTTAGAAATGAGAGTCGGCAACAATGATGTCATGGTGACAATATGGTTCGATCGTCCTCCGCGGGCCCTCGATAGTTTGAAGGTTGGTAACGACCGATATCGGAACCTGACTAGCGCAGTTGCGCCCACTCCAAGTAAGTTGCCAAACTTGGTTGCAGGATCATCACAACCAAAGGAAAAGTCTCCCTTGACAACTGTCCAGTGACGAGTAACTGCCTATCGTGGCTGCGCCACCATTTCACCAGAGTGCGTATTCTTATTATTCCACCTGTTGTTAATCTCATATTAGAACTTCACCCCATGTGCCCATGTTGGACCTTCTGGGTTGCTGTGACTCAGGGTGCGGTGATCATGGCTATCAATTCACTTCTCGTCAGATCCGGACAGCTTTACTTGACCACACTTGGAATTTTTTCATTCCAAACCAAGGTGCGCTCTCCAGCCGAGTTCCATGTCTCATGAAATGAGCGTGACTTTTAATAAAACGGGGGCGGTATTCAATCTAGTTGTCTTGGATTTTCCCCCGGTTGCAAAGTCGTGGTCCAGAGCAAGTGGCAAACTACTGGCAGGGTTTCGGGATGCATATCACACTTTTGCGATCTCGGTTCGCTTTTTCTCTGTTTGTGTAAGTACCCCTAGAGTGTCATCACTGACACTATGTCCTCGGTGTTTTCCAGGGCGTTTCAGAGTCCTGTATCGGACGAATACGGTAAATTTTACATTTTCTCGAATAGAGTAGTTATTTATGCTCACTATGGCCTCCTGGCTTACCCCTGTCTTACGGTCGGTTTCAAGTTTATTCCCCCAGAATCATCTGAAAGAATACCGCATGATACACTCGTTGGGATGCAGACTTCGGAGCCGAGGAGGGTCTGGATATTCTTCACATCAATCGATGAGAATTGCGGTGGGGTACACCAGGCTCTGAGTGTATTTGGAGGAGTAGTACTTATCAGTGGATAGGATGTTTGTGAGGTGGCGGTGGTACCAAAGCTATGAAGTGTGCCCTTTGGGAAACTCTCGATCAGGACCAATTGGGGCTAGTATTATCGTCTATCTTGTGACCTCTATTATCAATGACGTGGTGATATGGTCAGCTACCGGAGTGTGAGGAACGAATGTGATGTTATCTGCTTGTGGTCCGCCAAGAGTGGGTGGAACGAACTTGAACCGGGCAGCCTGAGAAGTGCGTGGCGCGAGAGAATCAGGTCAATGGTGAGTCAGGAAAAAATTTGACCGACACGAATTTGCTCCGGGTAGCAAGCGGTGCGACATGATCCTCGTGCAGACTCAGACAGTGATTTTTGTCGAGCTGTTCATCACTGTTCATCACCGTCGTTGAGCGCGATGCATCTCACCGAGTACATAAGGCCCGATTGCCGGACGCCAAAAGGCAAGTCCCGATTCGGCAACTGACGTTGGCGTTTGCAGCCGTCCGTTCCTCTGCAACGACGACGACTGAAAACGTCCATTATTGTCGTCCATCATGCGCTTCTCTCCTCGCTTTTTTCGCCACACGAAAGATCCACAGCTCCTGGTATTACTCCGACACCGCTTTAGGTGCCACATGGATACGATGTCCTTCCTCTCTCGTCCATTAACTTAAGTCCACGGACATCACTTAGGTGAAGTTTGCATATTGCTCGGCACTTGTTTTACCGTGTCACCGCGGCCGCCGGCTTCGCTTGCCTAATACTGTCCAACCTAACCGATATTTTCTGCGGTTTTTTTGTGATGGCGCCCGAGGGGGTTCCTCCGCATTCAATAGCTTGCTTCCAGAATACCACACGCACCTTGCGTGGCCAGTTATTGCCTTATATGAAGTCCCGGGGGAGCGATCTATATTCAAGACATTTTGGTCTCCCCATTGGAGTTTCACGAGTCAGAAACTTCTCTGCCAGGTGCTAGATTGTCGGAAAGTCGATCCTTGCCTGCTGCTTCCGACTTCCGAATCCGAGAGCGCCTTTACTCCAGGGTTTATAACCTCCCCCTTGATAGCGTTCCTCTGCCCAATACTTGGACACAGCGAGTATGCACCCACTTTCAACGCAAGACGCTTCCGTCCTCACAGTAACCGCTGGCCTGGTGAGCACGCCCCTTTCTTCCCCCGCCCCATTATCCTGACAGCTCTTGCAGGCGTGTCATTTGGTGTTCAACCGTTATGAGCCCGTCAACCCCCTTTCTCATCTCTTCCTCCTGGTGGTTGTTCCTGGCATCTTGGTTGGCGGGCTTTTGTCCAGCTTTTCTTCCGTCACTCGCGTTGTGACTTGCACATACTTGCTCTATTATTCCACCATCCTCACCTCCGTCATTGCTTATCGTCTTTCGCCCTTCCACCCACTTGCCAAGTATCCCGGACCTATTCCATGCCGCATCTCGAAACTCTGGATGGCCTGGATATCCACAGACGGAAAACAGCACAAATATAATTATAATTTGCATCAGAAATATGGTGACGTCGTAAGGATCGGTAAGGACGCGTTGTTTATCCCCGCTGTTAGGTCTCTACTCACCTGAGGCATGGCAGGCCCTAACGAGTTATCCTTTCGCAATGTTAATGCCATCTCCCCTCTGATGGGCTCTTCCGGGCTTCCCAAAGGACCACGTAAGTACATTTAAACTTATCAGGCCCCCGATGTCTGAGCTTATTCCCTCTAGACTGGGACGGCCGTATGGCTGAGCAGACAACCATCCGAGCGCTAATATCATTACGAGACCCCGCGGAGCACGCGCGGCGCCGGAAACCGTGGACCAGAGGGTTCGGCTCAACTGCACTGAAAGGCTACGAAGAAATCCTTGGCAAGAGAGTGCATGAGTTCGTGACGGCACTGGAAAGGCAAGAACAGCCTGTGAACCTGGTTGAGTGGATCAGTCGCTTTACGTGAGCTTTCTCCCCTCTCCTTCCAGTCGTAACCTAAAACGTCGATCATAGATTCGACTTTATGAGTGACATGGCGTGAGTTTCTCCTTCGCGAGAATTTCTTCCTCATCTCAGTTTGTTGTGATAGATTTGGTGGAGGGTCAGAGATGTTGCGCGATGGTGACAAGGATAACACTTGGCAGTTGTTGGAAAGCGGATTACCGTACGTACATCCTGCTGCTGGTTGAATCTAGTTGGTGATCTAACTCAATTTCCAGGCTAGCTCTAATATTGAGCCACCTGCCTTGGTTGGGGAAATACTACATCTTGTTGCCAGGGATTGGCCCAGATTTGAAGAAATTTCGCTCGTTTTGTCAAGAGCGTGCGATGATTAGACGATCTCAAGGCTCCCAATCCAAGGATCTGTTCCACTATCTGGTAAGTACCTGGTACCCCGCTGTTGACTCGAGACTAGACTCCGCTGCCTTAGATTGACGAAGCGGGCGTTGAGCGTTCCCCTCCCACATTTGCAGAAGTGGCTTCCGATGGAGTCCTTGCTATAGTCGCAGGCTCAGACACAACTGCCACGACACTCAGCACTATATTTTGGGCGCTTCTGAGTCACCCTACGGCCTACCGCCGACTCCAAGCGGAAGTTGATCACTTTTACCCTCCCGGCGAGGATACTTTGTCCACTGCATATCACCAGCAAATGAATTATCTTAATGCCGTAATGTGAGTCGTCGCACTTTTTTTTATCACTGAGGAGTTCACTCAATATAAACCATTTCAGTAACGAAGCCCTTCGATTGTTCCCACCTGTTCTCAGTGGTAGTCAGCGTGCAACACCCAGGGGTAGTGGAGGAAAGCTACTGGGACATCAGTAAGTCATCAACCATTTTTGTCTTCTCGTGTGTCTCATTTCTGTACTTCTAGCTTCATACCAGAGGGAACGAGCACCTTTGTTCATTTTTATTCCCTCCACCGCGACCCTCGCAACTTCTCGCCGATGCCTGACACCTTCTGGCCCGAACGATGGCTCTCGGATGACGAAAGAAGGGGTTTGGGGTACTCAAGTGGCTCGGACAAGACTTCTTTCAGGCATGATTCGGCGGCCTTTGTCCCTTTCTCCTTCGGACCCGCTAATTGCGTTGGCAAAAATCTTGCATATCAAGAAATGCGAACTGTCATCTGTATGATGATGCAGCGTTTGAATTTCCGATTTGCGGACGGGTATGATCCCGAATCCTGGGACCGCGACTTGAAGGACTACTTTGTGGCGACGAAGGGTAGGCTGCCTGTTGTCTTATCTCCACGGGCTGCGAGCAGTTGAGGCCCAATGATCGTAACGATTTTTACACTGTACTAGCTTAGACCATCTAGTTATTGACGTGTAATTCTATTTCTTATGATTTCTCCTTCAGATAACAATAATGAATCCGTACGCTTCGTTGATGTGGGAGCCTGATGATGCTCTGGTTTGACCCGGGAAGAAAGTCCCCAGATTATGTCCCAACATTGCGGGTGTGCCTGAAGCGTTGACGCCTCACCTTGGTGAGAGTTCAGGTTGTTCAGCTGACCACCGCGCTTCGTCGTGGAGCCTCTCGTGACTGACACCAAGAGCACCAGATCCAACAGTGGCGGCCCCTAAATGGGGGGGACTTTCTGATTGGTGGATTCCACTGAGCTTCCTTCCGTCCCTGTCGTGGTTATCACTTAGGCATAGATCTAAAAGCAGATCTCTGGCGAGTACCCCTGAGGAATGCAACCTCGTACAGAAATACATGAATCTAGGGCCGTATTCAGGTCCCGGGGTGTCGAAGATCAGTGATCACCAATGCTGTTCGAGCGATTCAACACATTTGAACTGTCAGGAACCTTCAAACCGGAGAAGATGACTCCCAGCAATGAGGCTCTCTAGAGATGCGCACCCGGACCAGGTTCCGCCGAGAAGCACATTTTCCGGTCCAGTAGTGACCCCATATAGGTGATGCGACGAAAACAGGAAATATGATGGCGGTCGAGATACATTGCAAGATGGAGCTGAAAGTTCCCAGTTCACCTCACCATCGCCGTGATTCGTGACCGGTCCATGCCCTCTTCCGCTCTCACCGTCGAAAACTCGGAGTCCGACTGATCGCCCCGCAAAGTCAACGATGTGATGGCCGAAGAAACGCGCAAAAAATGCTGGCACAGTGTTATGCCAATATCAAGTGAGTCCGAGTGATTACGTTGCCGATGCAGCGATCCTGACCCTGCAACGGCGTCTATTTGCTAAACCTGGAGAATGCCTACACTCTTCGGTTTTCCGAGCCTGGAGCTCCCTTTTCCGTATGTTGAGAACTGATGATTGGACCGGAATACCAAAACTCTGAAAATTGCAGATGATGTTGGTAGTTTATGATGTTCAGCCTGGTCGCCGCATGATAACTGTGACATTACTTGGTCTTTCTAGCATACTACGACTCCAATGTACCGAGATCTCCTTCTGGTTCGGCTCCCGACGCCACCTTGATTCAGTCGTGGTGTTCTTCGATCTGCATTCCGGTGCAGTCGCTCACCATGCATTCCGACACATTGGGCAGGATCTCTGATACCCAAAACACGGAGGCCGCACAGAACGGGGACCATGTCGCTCTAACCAGAAAAGTGCCATACTTTCCAATGCCGAGTGAGTGTAGTGATAATGTCATTCGATTGCTGATCCTACGATCCATCGCAATATAGGATCAAATCTGCTGTTCATTTTGAGATGGTGCCTCCGGTGGAATGCACTCCGCGCTCTAGAACGGCGGGGACATGGATCTCGTTATAATTAAGAAGACAGGAAGTCTCAATTGCCGTTAATCTGCGGTGTCCGCGAAAACGATCCCCGTTATATCTTCGTGGTCGTTGGCGGAGCCGCCACCAAGGCTTCCGAGACAGCACGAGATCGGGGGTCAGATACAGTGATCGCTGGGCCTTACCTGCTGATTCCGACTTCACGGTCAAAACTTTTCCATTGTTCTGGAGACGCCGCTGGCTTCCGCCCCGATTTTTCCATTGGGTACAGTATTTTCTTGTCCCTCTCTCATGTTTCCAGGTCCGGTGAACACGCAGTTGGCCAAGGCAGTATTTTCTTGTCCCTCTCTCATGTTTCCAGGTCCGGTGAACACGCAGTTGGCCAAGGCATGTATTTCCAACGTTCATCTGACCAAAAATCGCCCGTAGGCTGATAAGTAGCCCTGATTCATTTCGGCATACGGAATCGCGGGTGGGACCTACGGCGATCCTACTCAAGGCAAAGTTTTCCCAATCAATCGAGCGACGGTTCAAGATCGAGAATTCTCGTCCAAGACGGGGTAATCAGTAGACTGGGTTTGGAGATTGGGGCTGTTATCGACGAGGAACACTAGATGCAATTGCTCGTCGAGTGCAAGTTGACCTGTCAGAATGTCCTCATACTTGCAGTTGACGCAGGATTATCCTTGACATAGGAAAGCAGGGGCCAGGACAAGGGGAAACGGATGCTTGTCTGGAGGACTGACGGGAATGTTCACTAGCACTCCCCAAGGACTTTGGGGGTTAAACGGTATGAGTTCTTGATAAGAGTTGTTTGTAGACAATTCTCATGGATTGGATTGCGTAGATTTGTGTAAGCCCAGGCCAGGCCTTTTGTAACGTGACAGTCGAGTGTCATTATTATGACACTCGAATGGAGCAGAAAACTGGCCTGAAATATTCTGCTAATGATTACCTTAGATGATCTTCGTTGCGAGTACCTTCAGCGTGTCATTCGACCGTGTAAGGACCTTCCAATGACTTCTCTTCGAAACACCCATTGATGACGTCCGGAATGTGGAGTTGGATCCATGCCGATCAAGGCTTCAAGGCTTCAAGGGACAAACTTGAATGGTTTGGGGCTTTTAACGGATGTGACAGTACGTCTGTCGAACTCAGTTCCGGGGGGTTGGACTGACATACAACCTCTACGCTCGTTATTGCCACATCGCAACAGAGCCGACATCAACAGGCGGTGTCCAGCTCATTTTTCACGATTCGGATCAAGTTGTGCTCATTCGAACAGTCATCCTCTGGGACCGAAGAGGACACTTATCTCGTTTTGTGCGATATACTTCAGTGAGCAATCATGCTCAAACGTGTGGGAACATCACATTCCTTTGGGTACTGACGAAGTTCATTCCAGGCAGTCGTCTCATGAGTGAGAGTTGATATATGCGGAGTCGCTCTCCAGCATGTATAGTGGCTTCCAGCAGCTGCGTCCTCGCGTCGATGTCCACATCGCAATATACCAATGTTCCAGACCTTTAAACAGTTTCCGGGTCATGGCACCATCAGCGTGGATTCGGTCGCAGGAATCTTCGGAACGAACAGATCTTTACGGTAGGTTAACCTTTCTTCGGTTCGTCTTTGTTGAATCTCTCAGCAGGGCCCTCATTTTGAAAATTCTTGCTTCACCTATGAGTTCAGAGGAGCGAGCACACCTGACGCCAATTAGCCTTCAGCTGGCTTTCGATGCCCTCTACTCAACACTGCTGAGAAGGCGTGATCTAGGGTCGGGAGCCATTATATTTCGTTTTCAGCAAAACTGACGATCCATTGCGTCGCATGGGCCATACCAGAATGTACAAGTTGGTGCTACCTTAAACAAAGAAATATCCCGAATATATATAGTGCTAAATGAGCATCAGGAAGATACGAAACAGCGAAGACGACAACAATCGAAGACGACACGAACTGGTGCCCAGACCAGGTCCACATATCCCCTCTATCTCGCACCCAAGAAGTGCATGGCCGCTTTCCATACAACAAACGGTATCGGCAACACGAATCCTGTGGGAGTATCCCTCTTCACTTGTTGTGCCACGGCTTTCGCTTGCTCTGCTTCTCGTCGAGCTTTCGCGAGCTCTTCTTGTAGCTGAGTAAACCTTTGACGCTCCAGAGTCTCTCGCTCTGCTGTCTCCGCAGCCAACCTCCTTCGGTAGTCCTCCGCTTCCGCAATTCGCTTGTGGAGCGTTGCAAGCTCGTCTTCCGCCTTCTTCTTACGTGCATGTTCTTCCGCCAGTCTTGCTTTCTCTTGGGCCTCGAATGCAAGTGCTCGGGAGAGTTCTTCTGTTCGCTTCGACTCTGCAATTCGACGTTCTTTCTCGGCGAGCTGCTCCTCCATTGTCTTCCGAACTCGTGCGATTTCCTCCTCGAGTTGCTTTTGGAAGGCTTCTTCCCGGAGCTTAGCCTTCCGGCGTTCTTCCTCGAGTCTCGCTAGAGCGGCTTCCCGGTTCTGCCTCGCAACCTCTGCCTCTCTGTCTCTCCGAGCCTGGTCTTGTTGAGCGGCCCCGTCTTTTTGCCTGCGTTCGCGTGCGAGCTCTTCTTGCAAGCTTTGTCTACGCACTTCTTCCTCGCGCAGCTTCTGGCGTTGCTGCTCCTCTAGTTTCTGAATGCGCGCCTCTTCGGCTTCCCGACGGGCTCGACTTTCCTCTTCTCGCTTAGCGTGAGCCTCCTCCAGAGCTCGACGTACGCGCTCTGTCTCTTCAACGATCTGTCGCTGGTACCTCTCCTTCTCCCGCTGGAGCGCTTGATTTTGCTGTTCAAGGAGGGCGGCGTGGTCTTCAGCCTGAGCTTGTTTCGCAGCCGCCGCCTCTCGGGCACGGCGCTCTTGTTCGGCGGCGACCTTCTGAATCTCCTGCTGGGCTTTCGCGATCTCGTCCTGCAAACGGGCCCTCTCGCGCTCCTCTGCCTGCTGTCTGGCTCGTTCTTCCTCCTTTTTGGCCTTTGCTTGACGCTGAAGCTCCGCCTCAAGAGCCAGAGCTCTCTCGCGCTCGAGCCTGATCTTTTCTGCCTGCTCTGCTTCTGCCCGTTTCTTCTCCGCTTCCGCCCGTGACATCTCCTCCTGAAGGGCACGGAGGTGCTCCTGGTGCCGCGCTTCAGCGAGCTCTCGGGCCTTGCGCTCCTCTTCTAGCTGACGAGCTTTGCGTTCCTCCACTTCTTGTTGGGCAGTGAGGAGTTCGCTTTCGCGACGAGCATGTTCGATTTGCGATGACTCGACTTCTTTGCGAGCCCGATGGACTTGTTCCTGCATGCCCTCGAGCTCCTGGACAAAGCGACGGTTCTCGGCCTCCATCTCCACGATCTTAGATTCGAGCCGTGATTTTTCGGCAACAAAATCCGCTGCCAGGCGCTCGGAATCGTGTTGTATACGCCCGATCTCCTCCCGCTTTTTGTTGACTTCCTCCTGGAGTTCCACCCGAGTTTCCTCGTCCTTGGCCTGCATAGCAGCCTCCATCTCCTGGCGCAATTTCTTGAGCTCCTCGTCATGACGCTCAGCCTGCTCCTTCATGGCGCGTGTAAGCTCCGCGCCGGCAGCGGTATGAGCGAGATCTTTGTGCTGGTTCACGATCTCGTGTTGGATCTGAAGCGTGGCAGCCTGACTGTTGATCAAGTGACGGAGGACGGCGTGTGCGGATGCCTGTGTGCCGTTGTGGCGGAGCAGGCGTGCACCCTTCTCGAGGACGGGTTTGAAGAACTTGTCATTACTGGCAAGCTCCTGTTCCCGGGCCTCTCCGACCTTGGGGTCGACGTTCGACCACATATTGGTCACGACGAGGACGTTCCGGAGGGTGTTATCTCCGCAAAGTTCGCGGAAGATACGGAAGTTACGCTTCGATGTACCACCCATCCTGACGTCGGAGATACGGTGCATGTAGATGATGCCGGCGAGCTTAGCGCCTTGTTCATAACTGCGCACAAAAGTTCATATACGTGTTATTGAGTTCTAGGCGTGATGTCCCGATGAGGAAGAGACACTTACGTGTTGGACAGATAGGCTGCGATGGACGAAAGGATGTCCGTGTCGCTGCGCGTCGTATCGTCGAACCCGGGCGTGTCGATCAAGGTGATGATACGCCCGTTGAGGAGAAAGGGTCTGGACGTTCGCACTTCAGAGGTGCAGCTCTCTAGTCCACGACCAACGGGTAAGTTTGACCCGCTTGCGAGGTTGATAAACTGTCAACGTCGACGATCAGTGAACTAGGAATCTCCCTCGTTGGGTGTTGCTTACGGTGGATTTGCCACTTCCAGTGGATCCCATCACGCTGTAATGCGATCGCTGAGCAAGACGACGCGGACGGACAGGTGGGGACTTACGCAATTCGGATCTCTTTACCGCGAAGAGCCATCTTGACGCTAGGTCAGTGGATGAAAAGACAGAATTCGATATGAAACTAGTGGTCGATGAGGAGACGGTGTGTAGGAAGACGAAGAACGAGTGAGTTCGGAATTTGTGAGCTCATTCGTTGAACCTACTCTTATATCTACCCCCGGCAGTGCCTGCGCCATGCACGCTCGTCACATTGCATCAGGACAACGATCAGACGGCACATGTTTACGGTCCTGGGTGGCGACTAAATGCTCCAACGACTGGTTTCGAAAACACGTTGCGGCGTTCGTTGATCGGCTATTAGGACGTACCACGATGAAACCTGCTGCTCTGAGTTCAAATTGTGCTCAGTGTCATTTAACCCCTGAACGAGGTTGAATACGGCGATCTCGAGGACCACGTTGACCTGCAGGCGACGGTGAGTTAAAACGTCTGGACGTCGTTTACGCCGAGAACCACGTTGACAAGTCAATTCACCGATGTCACGAATCAAGAGCATCGTATTAGCAAGAAAAAAAATCGGACTGGTAGTCTAGAACGTGTTCCAGCACATTCAGATCTCGTCCGCGATCCATCAAGTGCCATCAAGTCCTATCACACATACTATAGAGAAGTCGAGGAATAAACAGAGGCCCTACATAACATGTCCACGAATCACTCTTCCTTCACCTGCAATATCTCCTCAATTCTGCGTAATTCTGCCTGGTACTCTGAAGCGAGCCGGGATGCCTGGTTCTGCGCCTTCTGCAGCTCAGCTTCGACCTTGCGGACTTCTTCCTGGAGCTCGTTCCGCGTCTCTTCATCTTGACTCTGTTCAGCGTCTGCCATCTCATCTCTGAGCGCCTCCAGCTCCTTCTGGTGACCTGCGCAGAGTTCCGACATCTCCTTATCGAGCTGTATATATGCGGCTGTCTGGGTGATATCCATACCCTCTCCCAACTCCCGTTGGATTCGAAGAACCACAGGTTCCTTGACGATGAAGCTCTCTATGATACGGTGAGCCGATTGCTTCGTGTTATCGTGCCGCAGCAACTTTGCTCCCTTATCAAGGATCGGTTTGAAGAAGATATCCTTGCTAGCGAGTTCCCGCTCTCGGGCGTTCCCGTCCTCCGCAGTGACGGACCCCCACATGTTGGTGATGATGACAACACTTGGGTAGGCTTCTTCGCCGCAGAGTTCCTGGAACATTCTGAAATCGCGCCGAGCTGAGCCACCGACCCTCTGGTCGGAGATCCTCTGCATGTAGATGACACCCACAAGGCGCGCGCCTTGCTTGTTGCTGTGGCGGGAAAGGGTTGCGTCAGTTCACCGAGGCTCGAGGATGAGTGCAGGCTTACGTGGTGACAAGGTAAGCCGCTATGAGCTTGAGGACGTCGGTGTCCGTCATGCTCGTGTCGTCGAAACCGGGCGTATCGATCAAGATCACTTGCTGACTGCCTACGTGGAACGGCGTCGACGTCTGCACTTCGTTGGTGCAGCTTTCCAAAGCGGAGCCTTCTCTAAGGGTGGAACCCGACGCCAGGTTGATGAACTGACGTTGTGCGCATGAGCAAAGATATTTTCATCGAAATCGATTAAGCGACACACCGTCGTTTTACCAGTCCCAGTGGATCCCATGACCCTGATGTGACTGATAAGCACACCTATACGACGGGGAGGAGCTTGCACACGACGACGTACGCAATGTAAACGGTTTCGCGGACCACGGGAGGAGCTATTGGGGACTTTGGCTCCTCGTCGGCAAACTTGTTCAATTGATTGCGTCTGATGCATGGAAGGATTTGGCCCATCGTCGGTGAGTTGAGAGGGATGGACGTGAACTCGGAGCTGAGAGATATCAGAGAAAGAACTGACGTTTAAGGAGCACGTGTTGGCAGTGTTGTTGTATCACATCGCGTTCACGCGATGGATTCGCCTTGCGTTGAGGGGCTGCTGAGAAGCGTGGCTTCCATTTTCTTGGTTCCGTTGCTGTAATTCATGTTGGTTGGCGGTCAACACGCGTTTATACCGTGGATGGACAAATATCGACATGAGACGGCTCATTTCGAGGAATGCGACTCTTGAATTTCGGTGTAGAAGATGAGAGGACCAGTTGTTCGAGAAAGAAAGGAAGTCGAACAGCGAATGAGGCATGCAAATGACCTCAACAAAGGGGTGGAATTGAAGGGGAGGAAGTTCAGAAGCCATTGTCGCTGATAACAGCGTAGAAAGTCTGGGGTGGTCGTAACGCTGTGTTTCCACCAAGTTTCCACCAGAAGGATCGCTGAGGATCGGATGACCGTTCATGGATTCTGGAAGACGAAAAGCCGAGATGTGTTCCTTGTTGACGGGAAGGCTGAGGGCGAAATGGACGACTTTGTAATAGTCTCCATGCTCACCGCATGCCCACTACCATTCCTCGAAAAACTCGCAGAAAGCGATGTCCTCGAACCCAGAGCCCACAGTCCTGCGAAGGATTGCTGAACACGGAGCTAAAATGGAGTAACTGGGGTATACATAGATGACCCTCCGAACCACACTCTGCACTTCTGTCAAGGCTTTGGCTTCGTGCTCCATTTTTACTTCCGAGTTACTTAGGGTGAACGACTGTCTTCATCCCGACTCTTGGGACTGTCTAGTAGGGGAGACTACTCCCGAGGTCGTCTGACATCCCAGAAAATGCAACCGGCGCGCCACCTTAGTCATGCGGACAACCAGCTCGTACGACTTGGACCACGGAGCCCGAGCAAGCTATGGTGGGTCGTAAGAGCGATATTGGACATGTCCGACAGTACCAGTTGATGAAGAATCGGTATTGTTATAGTTGCTGACGAATTGCGTGTGATCTGATCTATTTTCTTGGCCACGGTCCGAAAAAAAAGTGGCCTGATGTCAGGGAGGAACATTCAAGTTGCCGTATAAAAAGTCCCCCCGCCAACCGTTGCCGCCTTCTCCTTCTTCGGGCACGAAAGTCAACAACCGTCCTCGCAGCCATGGACCTCGTACTAAGCCTGGCCGACGACTATGTCCTCGACAACCTATGGGCCCGTCTCGTCCCCCTGAACGACCCCTTCGCCGACTCCGCGTCGCAACCATTCGCTGCAAACGTATCATCGATGCCCTTCCTTCCACAGTCTGCCTGGCCTCGAGATCACATCCCTAGACAAATATTATCGTTGAGCGTCATAACCCTTATTGGTATCCATCTCCTCTACTTTATTTTCGCCGGCCTTTCCTTCCAATACATATTCAACCATGAAATGATGCGCCATCCACGCTTCCTAAAAAACCAAATCAAGCTGGAGATTCAAACAAGTCTAAAAGCGTTCCCCGGAATGATGCTCTTGACTCTCCCCTGGTTCCAAGCGGAGGTCATGGGTTATTCCAGACTGTACGACGACGTCTCTGAGTATGGTTGGACTTACTTCGTGCTTTCGATTCCGTTGTATGTCGTTGTCTCGTCAATCACCGCTCGTGCTCATCCTTGTTCAGTTTTTTGCTGTTCACGGACTACCTCATATACTGGGTCCACCGCATTCTCCATCATCCTAGATTTTACAAGGCGATCCATAAGCCCCACCACAAATGGCTAAGTTCGTGATGTCCGCTCTCTCGTTTTTCGTCCGATTGACACGCACCTCAGTACCGACTCCGTTCGCGTCGCACGCATTCCACCCATTGGATGGGTACTTGCAGTCTGTGCCGTACCACTTGTTCATATTCATATTCCCTCTTCAACGATGGCTCTATCTCGTTCTCTTCGTATTCGTCAACTTTTGGAGTATCTTGGTACGATGATTCGATTCCATCCTTACATCATTGACGCTCTTTAACCCCGAGCGTCTGCTTCCGTAGATTCATGATTCCGATATGGTCACTGGTCATCCACTCGAACACGTCATCAACGGCCCCGCACATCACACCCTGCACCATCTTTATTTCACGGTAAACTACGGTCAGGTACGCATAGCCTCCTTTGATCGTGTTCTTCGCTTGATGCCAATCCGGTTCAACAGTACTTTACGTGGGCGGATCGTGTGGGTGGCTCGTATCGTCAACCAGAATCTTCCCTCGACCCACTTTTGGACATTCAGAAGGAAAAGTCGTCGTGATTTCCCTGTCATGGAACTTAGTGCCGATGCATCGATTGATCTGGAAGCATATATATACCTTGAAGCCACTAATGTGTTATGATTATTCCGTCAAATGCATGCGCAGCTGCGCTTCAAAGAGGTCAACCACGGCCCACCAGTTGATCGTGACGGTTTGATGATACATTGTCCATAGACTTGATTAACTTGACGATACCATAATTTTTAGATGTCCCTCGACAATACAGACAACTTTGCCAGCAGCTTTGTCCGCCTCAATGTAAGCGTGGGCTTCACCGGTATTTTCCATTTTGAAGATATTATCAAAGCCTGCCTTAAGATCTCCCTTGGCGACAGAATCTACGATGAACTGCACTGGGGCTGTCGACATGTCAATCGTTTCAGGGGAGAACATGGTAATGTGCTGTGAATGTCGTCAAAGTGGATTCTATGAAGCACACGTTCATTAACACCCACTTTTCTCGGGGCTAGAGCATCCATGGGATTGAATCCTTTCCAAGTCCACTCGCCCGAAACGCAGGCAATCAAACTGATGATGCCGTCTGAGGTCAATGCTGCGCACGAATCTGCCAGAGTTGGTCCACCGACGAGCTCGATGCACTTGCTTGCGCCCTGACCGTTCGTCAAGCGGTAGACCTTATCCCTGACAAACCCCCTGTCGGTGATGACGTCGTCTGCCCCACACTGACGCACAACGTATGCCGTTGACAGTGATCGAGTTGTCGAGATGACACGCTTGCAGTTGAATGGGGATGATTTGGCGAGGGAAGCAGCCGCAAGACCGAAGCTAGTAGTCCCCCCTCGGATGAGAAGGGTATCGTTCTCGTTGAGCTTCAGAGATTCGCTGAGCGTGCCCCACGCTGATAATTATGCCACCTGAGACAGGTGTCAATCAAGATGAGGTGGGTAGAACGTACCTGTGAGATAAGTCTCCTGGATGGCAGCAAACTGTGCCCAGGTCATCCCCTCTGGGATGATAATTGGTGGAGAAACGCAAGTGTACGGTACGAGCGTAAACTCTGCATAACCCCCTGAACCCCAGTGGCAGTTAGGTTGAATTGCACGAGAGTAGACACCGTTAAGAACACGAACCATCAAATTTATTTCCCATTCCACCCATGACTGCAGCGACAGCATCACCTCGTTTCCATTCTTCGCGTCCCCCTGCATCCTCGACCTCACCTACACACCCGATACCGAGTACACGGGGAAACGTACTGCCCGGCGAGTGATCCTGTCTCGTGAATAGTCCTGATCTGTGCAACCCATACGCTCTAACGCGTATCAATACATGATCTGTTGAAGAAGGTTTCGGATGATCGATGATCATTCGTAGTATGGACTGATTCCGCTGACTCGATCGCTGAGCGCGCAACAACAAGTTCGAGCAATGGCGTGAGAAAAGCCTGGACCAGCAAGTTTCTCGTTTTCTCCTATCCCACAAACCATCTTCGTGGCCATGTCTTTCTTTGCCTCAGCTGCTCAGCCAGCGACGCAACCAGCGCCCGCAGAAAAAGACGTCGAAGTACCAGAACCGCCCTCAGATTCAATCTCCTCGCTCGCTTTCTCCTCTGCAGCTGACTATCTCGCAGTGGGCAGTTGGGACAACAATGTAAGCAATGCTGTCGTGGCCGACTTACTGCACAACTCAAATCGACGCGTCAAACTAGGTCCGTTTGTATGAGGTCGGCGCAGGCGGTCAGACGCAGGGAAAGGCCATGTACGCGCATCAAGGACCCGTGCTGAGCGTGTGTTGGAACAAGGTACGCGTCATGCCATTCTTCTTGCCAGCTCACCTCTCATTCAAATACAACTCATAGGATGGAAATAAAGTCATATCAGGCGGCGCAGACAACGCAGCACGCATCTTCGACATCACAAACGGTCAAACGACACAGGTGGCTCAACACGATGCGCCCATAAAAGTTGTCAAGTGGATAGAAACACCTCAGGGCGGCATTCTCGCCACCGGAAGCTGGGATAAGACGCTCAAGGTCGGTGGATATGAACATTTTCAGCGTGTCGGGGCGCAAGACCGGGCACTAATATGCCTTGCAGTATTGGGACCTTCGTTCGGCCTCTCCCATCGCCACCGTTCAACTGCCAGAGCGATGCTACACCATGGACGCGCAATATCCTCTTCTCGTCGTCGGAACAGCAGAACGTCACATGCAAATTTTCAATCTCACCAATCCAACCACACCTTACAAGGTCAACCCAATCGATTTCATTTCCACTGACTACGCCTCTCACTGCAAGTTACCCAGACCATAGTATCACCATTGAAGTGGCAAACACGTGTCGTTTCATGTTTCACCAACTCACCCACCAGTGGGTTTGCGGTCGGTAGTATTGAAGGTCGTGTGGCCATACAGTACGTCCCACCATTCCACTTGCCCTACGCCCTGCCACTCATCGCTCTGCAGATACGTTGAAGAGAAAGACAGCTCGTAAGCGTGCCACCACTAACAAGATACGAGCTCGCGCTGAAATGACTCCCAGTAACAATTTCTCTTTCAAGTGTCATCGCAGGGACCAAACACCAAGCGCAAAGGATCAGTCGTTGGTATACGCCGTAAACGATATCTCCTTCCACCCCGTTCACGGTACTTTCTCCACTTGCGGTGCGCGTTGTCTCTCGTCCTTGAACGTGTTTCCGCTCATATGTTCGATGAACAGGCTCGGACGGAACTATTCACTTTTGGGACAAGGACGCACGCACGCGACTGAAAAGTACGTTTTAATATCCTTGTGCCGCCGACCCGCCACTTGACCTCGCGTCACATAGCCTTTGAAGCTGCCCCGGGTCCCATCAGTGCCACGACCTTCAACCGCAATGGTACCATTTTCGCATACGCTGTCTCGTATGATTGGTCGAAAGGCCACAGCGGAATGACACCAGGGCATCCCAACAAAATCATGCTGCATGCATGTAAGGAAGAGGAGGTCAAGAGGCGACCAAAGAAGTAGACGTAGTGGTTACAGTTCGTTGTGGAGTTGTATCTTATGCTGAAATTGTACATACTTGTTTCCTCATCGAGTGGTATGATATAATGTATTGCTGATTGTGCAACCTTTTCAGAGTTGATTACAATCTCAAGTAGTGTTCACAACTTGGGAAATCCATGCACAAGGAGGTCCAAAGCAGAGAATATATTGCAATTGCAAGCCAAGTATATACTGTAATTGAGCTAAGTGAATACACTAACAAAGACTGCTACTACTGCTCTGAATTCTGTTTGCTGTGACCCGGATTGATGTCAAGTGACACCAAGTGAAGACACAGCAAAGAGGAGACAAAGCAATGCAAAAGCGAGGGAAGATCCCCCGACGACACGAGCCGGTACTGCAGTGGCAAGGTCATCACGCCCCCGGAGTTGCAAGCAGAGCTCGCGGGGACAAGGGCGGCAAAAATTTGATAACCAAAGAATGAGGGCTGTGCCCTCATAATAGTGGTTAAACTATTAAGAACAGATACTACACTTGATCTAAGCCAAAAGGCCAGAGTGGTAAATATTCAGGATGTCGAGCGCGGGTTTATATACGCCTGACAACTCGCGCACGGACCTTCTCACAAATCTTCGAGTCAAGGTTTCCTTAAACAGCAGCCAAGGCATTAGTAAGCACACGCATCTATGTCGTACGACAACAGTGAGAACAGCACCTGATAGCATTAGAGATAATACAGACAATACATAGGTCAATCTAACTGCAACCAAAAACGGAGACTGAGCAAAGACTGAGTAGCATGATGGGTGGATGTTTCTGTAGTATCGTAAGCGTCCAGTACACTAAAATTAGGAGCGAAAGTTGAGAGAATATGTGCATAATACAAAGCATGATAAATCAAACCGAAACACTCATCCAGTCTCGTCCACAAAATCTATTGCGAGATCGAGCCCTCTGGCAATCTTGCCAGCCCGCAAACACATCCCACGCATGAAGGTATTTTGACGCCTCGGGGGTGACGACGGTCCTGGATGACCAGTGAAATCAACGGCGTCAGATGCCAATGGCTGAGACGATGACGATGCTCTCAAGTTCGAACTAGAATGGGCGTGCCTGAGGGGGGCGCTCGATACACACCGCAGACTTGGAGTGGTTCGAATGACTTTCGGGTTCACCCGAGTGCCGTTTGAAAGGACGACTGGAGATGACTCTTCATTTCGTTTGCTGGAAACGGTAGAGGAACGTCGCCTAGATGAGGACGGCCCGACGCTGACAGTGCTGACGGTAGTCGTTTTCAACCTGTCCGGCGAGCGGGGTAGGTCTGTGGAAACATAGCCGCGAGGACTAGTGGTACTCTGGATAAAATTTCTGATGTTCGGATAATGCGTGTGGGGATGTGCTAGCCGGGAGCTGGTGGCGGAATGTAGTGACAAGGACGGGGATCTGAGTCTCGGAGACCCTGAGGGAGATGCGTCCGAGAGCGGCGGGGAAGGTAGTGGCGAAGATATGCTGGTGTGAATATGTGTTTGTCTGGAAGTGTCATACCTGGCGGCGATTTCTGGTCGTTGCTTAATCCGACCTTGGCGCTCCAAGTCCCTCATCCACCCTTCCCACTCCATTTCACTATCATCATCGCTTTGTCCTTCAGAGCCAAGGTATGCCTGAGAGAATGTGGAGCTGGTCTTGTACCGCATTTCCTGCGAGAACGCGTGACGGTGCTGGGGGATGTTTCCTATCAATGTGTCCCCAAGACCCTTTTCAGTCCAAAGTACCCATGCCATTGGCTTGCCCACGTCTCCCATACCAGCCTTGCGCGCACTCTCAACAGTGTTTATGCGCCATTCAGGATATGGAATGGCGTCATACGATGACGCATAATCAGACGAGACACCGGAAGTATGGGCAACGGTAATAACGGAAGACGAGGGGAGAAATGTCGATGATATTGGATGAGGAGAGTAACGGTGAAGGACTCGAAGGATACTCAGTGAAGGACTCGAAGGATACTCAGTGAAGGACTCGAAGGATACTTGAAATGTTTGTTCGTCATGGCGGGTTGGCGTAATGGTAACGCGCTAGTTTCCGGCGCTAGAGATTCTGGGTTCGAGTCCCAGGCCTGTCGCTTTTTTTGTTTTTCGCTTTTCACAACGACCTTGCAGATACGGACAGAGTTGCGCGTACATCAAAATTGATACAAATACACTGGCTCGAACTACAACACCACCGGATATCTCAAACACTCTGCTGACACGTCACATTCATTTTACATTTTTGAAGACAGGAGGATCGAAAGTGCCCTCAGGATCTAATTGCACATCAATCGACCGCAACTGGACAGAAGAAGTCGTTGTGGACTTACCTCGCCCTTCACGGTAAATGAATTCTTCATCTTTCGCAGCAAGATGCATGATGTAGCTGGCTATCTCGTGGGCCTCAGTAGCGACCTTTGCGTTGCACAAGGCCCCTGCACGAACAGCAGCGGCAGCCACGTGGTATCTTGAAACGTGGTTAGAAAGCAACATCTAAACAATGCTGCTCAGTACGGAGGCAAGGGCACAAGTTGAACATGACAAACGTCAAAAGGCGATGTCGTCGTTCCTTCTTCGCGATACCTAGGGATCACGATTAGCCAGGGATGCAGCCAAACAGGAATGATGCCTGACCCTTCGATGGAGATCCTCCCAACCCCTCTTCGACTGCACAAGAGACCTTTCAGTTCGATCGGATAGCTATGATAATTGACAATGACTGCTCTGTCCTCGGTAAATAGTGTACCAAAGGCCTCGTCAGTCAGCGCGTGAGGGTGACTACCGGGTGGACCAAGGATCATCAGGTCCGTCACGTTAACGACGCGCACACGGAGCGCGGGGATGAGCTTGTGGAGAAGAGCAGCGGCCGCAATGACCTCGAAAGTAACCTCCGTGCCGATGCCGACGAGAACGCTGAGCTGAAGTCAGGGGGATGCGACAGGTAAGTGAAGAGGGGATGTATCGTACACATCAGGATCCACTCCTTCGTCAACGCTCGCAAATTTCCAGACAGAAGCGCCAGCAATACAATGCTTTATACGGAGATGGATCAGATATGCGATGATCGACGGACATGATAAAACGTACGCGATTCGCTTCCTCTGGACTCAGCCAGACTGTGGTCGGCTGTTTGCTGCCGACCATGAGGTTGATGTAGTTCTTGGCCCTCAAGCAATGTGCGATGGTCGAAAGGAAGCAGTTTGCGTCAGGAGGAAGGTATACGCGTGCAAGCTTCGGCTTGAGGTTGAGGACGGCACCTATAAACGACGGGTTCTGGTGCGAGAAACCGTTGTGCTCCTGCCTGGTCCATGTCGAGGTTTCGAGGAAGTTGAGAGAACCAACGTCCTGACGCCATCCAGTCTCGAAAGCCTGGCCATTGTAAGTCGAGTAAGCTCAAAGGCTAAGTATCGGTATAGGGCACGAACCATCTTCGTGAATTTGCTATATTGAACCACCATTGTATGGACGATGCCCAGGAAAGCCTCGTATGATGGGAAAAGGCCTGTCCTTCCTGTTAGCGTGTACCCCTGTAGCATACCTTGGCAGGTGTGTTCGGAGAGGATTTCGATGACGCGCCCGCCCTGCGCGCGGGAAGCAACGTCCCACTGGAGGTTTCGCCCAGTGACCTCGAATACGGCATCTAGCTTGTTCGAAACGAGTTCATCAGGCGAGAAAATCCGGAAGGTAGTCGGGTTACTGGCACAAAGTTCAACTTCGAGATGTTGACTCAAGGCCGCAGTACCAACCTTTTGATCACGTCGCGAAGATAATTCCCGATAGTCTTCATACAGCTAGCTTCGCTACCACTCTGAACACCATACGGCATCCAATCCGGGGTAGACAACGGCTGGAAACCCGCGTTCGCTTCCTTCCTCATACCGAGTCTCTTCTCCGTTATATCCGGAATAATCTGGGTGATCTCATCCACGGGCGCACCAACTATTTCACCCTTGCCAGTGTCCACGACGAAGAGCTCCTCAGGTCGATACCCGGCCAACCACTCTTGCAACATATCCAGCTCTTCCGCCGAAGTCTTGGCCTCGGGAAGAGGTACTTGATGCGATCGGAACGAGCCTTCGATGAACTGTCCACGCAGCTGCTTAGGACCTGACAAGCCCTTAGGGGTACGCAAGATCAGCATGGGCCACCGAGGTTTCACGATCGGCTTTCCCGAACGCGCTGCCTGTTGGATATGAGATATCTCGCCGAGGGCCCATTCCATGGCCGACGCAAGGTCTCTGTCGATATTCGCCAAGTCATCCACGATGCAGACCTGGTAGCCATAACCACTGCGCAGGGAATCAGTGACGAAGAGATAACTCAGTTGGTGTCACATCAACGAACCTGAATAGTGCGATCAACTCCTTGTCGTCCATACACCCGAAGATGGTACGCTCCGAGATCTTGAATCCATTGAGATGTAGAATAGGAAGCACGGCGCCCGACTCCGCCGGGTCGATATACTTGAATCCATGCCACGCGGTCGCAGTGGGTCCGGTCTCTGCCTCTCCATCACCTATGATGCATGTAACAACGAGGTTTGGATTGTCCATGACGGCGCCAAACGAAACGCTGAGAGCATAGCCCAGCTCGCCACCCTCGTGGATACTACCAGGAGTCTCGGCATTGATATGGCTGAGAGACATCTCCGAGTCAGAACATTGTGTGTACAAGGCACTCGCAGTTTACCTTGGGAACCCGCCGGGCGTGCTGAACTTTGTAATGAGCCTCGTCAATCCAGCCTTGTCACGTGTATAGTGAGGCCAAAAGGACGAGAGCGAGTTCTCGAGCCACAAGCATGCGAGGATGGCAGGAGCGCCATGGCCTACATCAAGGCCATCGGTAATAAGACATCTCGGAACGGACACAACACTGACCAGGTCCGACGACGAGCAAGGAATCTAGATTAGTCTTCTTGATAATGCGGTTCAAATGGGCATACACGAGGGTTAAACCCGGACACGTCCCCCAGTGGCCAAGAAGGCGGGGTTTGATGTCATCCGAGACGAGCTTCCTTTCGAGGAAAACATTGTCCTTGAGGAAGATCATGGCTGGTGAGGCGCATGAGCCAGAATGCGACATGGACAATAGACAGGGGAGTCCAGGCCTACCTGCAGCGATGTAATTTGCGGCTCGCTCAAACTTGCGAAGGGAATCGAGCTCATCGGGACCAATGACAGCACCGGGTCGAACGCGATAATCCAACATGGAATCGGGAAGGTGGGAGGGGTCAGGGGGCGGATTGGGCTCTGAGAGAAGTTGAGCTGGCATCCTGAGTTTGATGGCAGAGATGATGAAAGTGGTTGCAATGCAAGGTACGAGACCTGGCGCTTTTATACTCTGAATCACATTTGTGCCAATTCCTAGTAGTCAGCACCAGGTAGTAAGAACAGCTGACCTTGCTTGTGTCCTTCGATAGACTGGGCCACCCAATCCATTCTATCGACGGCTTGCGCCTAGATGCCAACGAACCGGGTCGTGGCGCAAATTGGGCGCCAGGGGCATGAGCATGTTGAATTTGACATGTTTCAAGAAGGGACGCGCCTCGACGTAGCTAGGCGCATCCAGCACGAACACCACCGGAGCTCGAAGTCACGGCGTACCTTCGGGAAGTTCAAGTCTCGACATGTTCTAGACTGACCTCCCCGCACGTCGCACTCCAGGTTTGGAGTCGTCTCAGTTTCTCATTTGGGTGGAATGGAGACTCTGGATAAAGAGTAGACCATAGTCAGGACTGGATTGGTTTCCTGGATTGAAGCTAACACCTGGGGAAATGTGAGAGTCATAAAACGGCGACAAAAAAGGACACCTGCGGCTGGCCAGGACCTGACAAAGCTGAGCCCAAATGACAAGAAAAGTAATGAGTCCTTGATTCCATAGCGATGTCTGTAGCGAACACGGTTCCACACTACCAAGGATATAACGACGAGTCACGACCCAGTCAATCCGATGAACAACGATAAACTGAAAGGATAAAGAAGGCATAAGAGACCGTGAAAATGAACATCAAAGGAACTGGAGTCTGGAGCCAATACTCTTTATTTTCCTCCCGACGGCCCAGCTCCGAGTCCCTTCGTCTGGTCACTACGACTTCGCTTCGTATTGCCTCTGCCCGATGGCGGTTCCAAAGTATGCTTCAAAATACTACATGCCCCCGTCTTCGTCTTCGAGGTTAGCTGTGAGTGGCGTCAAGGGGCCAGCCGGAAGGCTTATGACCTCAGTGAAGTAGCCATTGTACTCCTTGCGAGCCGTTGTCTCTTCCGCATTGTGCGGGCGATCGTGGTGAGCACTTTGGGCCTGGTACATCTGGTACAGAATGTCCATGAATTTCTTGTGGGTAATGAGATCCTCAGGCGTTGATTTCGTGGGTCGGAAGTAAGCCCAGAGTTTCTTCATTCCTTCAACAAACTCAGGGCCACCGGGTCCTTCGGCGAAGTAGGGGCTGATAGGATTAATGACCGAATCCTCATTGGCCAGTTTTCTCCATTCGTGAACACCCACGGCAGTGAGCTGGAGTGATTCTGAGTCTACTGCCCACGTAGGAACTGCAACACTGCGACTATCTTCCACGGCAGTGAGCTGGAGTGATTCTGAGTCTACTGCCCACGTAGGAACTGCAACACTGCGACTATCTTGACCGTAGAGACAGGGAGCCTGAAAAAATTCCTTTGAGGGCTTATTGGTTGTATGGTTTATAGCCTGAGGTGGCATACTCATGTCGGTGGCAGTGGTCATGGTGGTTGTGGTGGACGCAGTGGTGGCGGCGGTGGCAGAGGTGGCAGAGGTGGTGGTGGGCGCAGAGGTGGTGGTAGACGCAGAGGTGGTGGCAGGAGTCAACTTGAAGGGAGTAGAACCCCATGCCCTTTTCTTCCCATAGGGGCCAGATATATTGACGCATAGCTCCCACAAGACCCAAAAGAAGGATTCCAGATCGTGCTGCACTTGGTGCTTCACTGTAGCCTCGGACTTCATAACTCGAGCAAAAAGGAGCGAAGTTGCCATGTAGGGATAGGTACCCTGGAAATACGCTGAGCGAGATCAAGGGCTTGGATCAGGAGATCTCACCGTCACGAAGCCTTCTTTTCCCTGCCTGTTCTCCCCTCCGCCACTCTGCTTGGATACATCCTGTCCAGACCCCCAATCGCCCATCATACCGGGGCGCCGAAGGTATTCCCCATTCTCTTTCCACTCAGGCACTGCATGAGCAGGAAGTGCAGCAACCCGGATCCAAATATTGCCCCTGCTGACGTCGCAATGAAGAATATTTTTTCGCAAGCCATTATAGTGACCTGTATTTAGGAGTTAGTGCCTCTTCCGCCAGCAATCGTATGAACACCTTACCGACGAGAGCGCCCATGAAAGCTAATAAAAACTCCCGACGACAAGAAAAGTGCTCGATCAGAATGCCACAGGTGCGGGACACAACGAGGATGTGCGAGCGTGGTTCTACTTGCAATGGACTTCCGTCCTCTGTCCAAAATCTTTGTGCAATATGGGAAGTCATGTCGAGTTTGTCAGGCGGCCTCTCGTATGTCCGGTCACCGTCGGGATAGGGAGGCTGGGGGTTTGGATATTGAATTCGCTGCCATTCACATGTGATAGGAATGCCGGGAAGATGAATTTGGTCGTCCCATTCGTGAGCTACTGGCAGACAGTCCCGGAAAATCCCGTATTTATCCTCAGGACCAAAAATCGCTTTCTCGTCCTCAGGAATGTCCACAGGAATGCGAGTGTTGAGCAGGTGATTAATGTCAATGTCGTCTAGCCAGTCAGCGGCAGGCCAACACTCCTTCAACATGGCTTGTTGTTGCGTAATTTGCTGGCCAATGTGAAATTTGCCCTCGCAAAGGGTCACAACTGTGCCCTTGCCTTCCATGCCTTGGGCTTGGAAGATCGGGCGAATAGTGGCCAATGTGAGCTCCTCAAGCCCGTCTAGGACCTCAGCATCGACGTCTGTATCAGAAGGATTTGGGAGTGGGGCATCCCGCTCGGCAACGCAGGGTAGAGGTATGGTCACGGTATGCTGTGGTGCGGGGGATGCTACGTTGTATCGACGATTGAACCCCGTCCATATGTCTGTTCCGTGTGAGTAGGCAGCACTAATGGTAAGCAAGATGTGGATGAAAAGGAGAGGCTCCTCGTGGATATTGAAAGGTTTGGTGAATATGGTGCATCCGCGAATGAAGCAAGCAACTGTTAAGTCGCTTCCACAAAGCGACATGCCGACGTAGAAGCGACGGCCAAATTGGCCTGGTGTTGCCAGGCCGGCGATTTCCATCAGCTGCGAGAGCGCGGACTGTTGAAGAGTAGTGCTGGAGGCGTATTTGACCTCGCAGTACGACAAAATGCAGGCAGCAGGAGCGTAGGTGGTGTTCCCAAAGAATTGGTGCACAAGCACAACATCGGGTTTTCTGTTCTCGCTGTTTACAGCTTGAGAATGACTTCGCCATTGGAAATCACTCTCGCAGACTTCATTGTTTGCCCGGAGTGCAGCAGCAATGATCTGACCGGACTATCAGCTTTCAGTGATTTCCTGGTATCTGGCAGTCTCACATTATTAAAGGCCTCCGCGTCCACTGTTTCACTACCCGGAGTCCCTGAGTCCAACTTTGTCCAACGTGTCGTATATAGGGATTTCTTTTGGCAGGCAGCGAGGACGCGCTGAAGGGCCAAGGATGGTACCTCACCCTGGCGCCGATATGGCTCAGGGAGAGCGACGTAAGGGAAGACACTGAGGGGATGTACGTTGAGGTTGGCCACTGGGCTCCTCACTTCTGCATTGGTGATGGAATCAATCTCGTCGTGCTTGAATGGTTTGATGGGCATGTTTGAAGGGCGTTGCATTGAACGGATCTTGGAGGACAATGAAAATTCAAGGTGCAGAATGGAGAAGAAAAACTTACATCTTGCTGAAGGGATGCACCTCTTCGGCATTTTCCATCCTGGTTGTTGACAGCCCCACCACTGTATCCGAACACAATTCTAGTCTATTGGAGTTGCCTGACTGCTGCACCAACAAGCGAGCTCAGCGAACCTGATAGGGAGCGACTCTACAGGACGGTTTTCCGTAGACGATCTCTGTGGGATCGGTGCCTTACAGGTAAAATATCAGTTCAGTGCTACAACAACTAGAACACAATTGCTTACTTTCAAACAGCAATGATAAAAAAAGGTTGGAATGTGGGCTAGGCGATATGACGGTGTGGGCGCAAGGGCAAGAGTCAACAGCAAAGGTGATACTCACGGGGCTTAACGTGGCACCAGCACCCTACAAGCCCCATGTGGACGCGTCATACGGTTGACGGCTTGACAGCTCACTTGTTACCGAAAGGTATTGGGCGGAGATGAAGCTGTGAAATGGTTCGTCGTCCACCTATGATAGTGCAGCAAATTACTTACTGACTTGCTAATGTGCATTGAGGATGTTTGGGTTGGGCGGGTAGGGTAAGCGTGTGCGATAGAAGCGCACGGCCCAGCAACCCCATCCACTGCAGTTGTGTGCGTGTGTGTGCTCGGCTAACCAGCTCTTCCAGAGAAAAGTTGGTGACCCAGGTGAGTTCAGCCGTGCGAGTTGGTCGCACACGCTTAGAGCTCGGCTAACTCTTCCACTTCCACAGCATGAACATGCAGGCATTTTACTTTAATCCTGCCGAGGTCAGAGTACTTTTGGAAGGTCTCAGCTCTTTATCTCCCTCTCCACTTTCGGCTGAGCTTCAGGAGCGGCTCAGTAATGAAATCAGCACCCAATTCGAAACAACGCCCGATCAAAATGCACAGCACAGCGAACCGGACGGGGACTCGGAGCCGGAGCACGCTCAGGCTGAACGCGAGAGGGGTTCTCCTTGCCATCGGAATGGTTTGGTGATAGCGGTTCAGCCGCAGTGGCAGGCCAGGAGCTATGTAGGCCAGTCATCCTGTATTGGTGCTAACTCATTGCTGTCTGCGCTCGCTGCATCCCATTTCTCTTCGGCGACCTACAATCCCCGCCCGTGGCTCCAGTCCATTCGTGATGCCGCTACACACGCCATCCGCAAAGCTCCCGATCATGACTCCGAGTCGGACCCACTGGCAATGATAGTCTGGCGTTGTGTGTCCCTCAGAAGCAAGGACGTTGGGACTGCTTTCATCGCCATGTTGTCCCTCATCCAGCTGGCATTTAATTGTGAAAGGTAAGTATTCTATTCTATTCTAGTCTTTTTTCAACAGACTGATTCATGTCCTTTCAGAATATGTTCCGAGTCTGCCGGCCCTACATCGCTCAACCAGTTGCATGAGCAACGTATTGCCCACCTACCATATGCTCCAGCAGCACGAACATTCACGGAGTGGATTGCGTTCGGCAAGCGATTCGCCCGGCTTGCTGCAGGCGGTACTACCTACCTTCTGGTTCTCATCGCTGGCCTAAACCTCCGCTTCGAAGTCTCCAAGACCACCCACCAGATTGCATATTCCGCTGGAGAGATGTTGTTACGTGTGTGCCGGGTAGGCCCAAACGTAGACCCGGTAGGAACAAGGAGAGAGCTTGCTGGGATGTCCAGACAAGACTCAAGCGCTCACTCAGGAGTAGAGCGACGACTCAGGGATTCTAGGCAAGATCTAGCAACAAGGAATGGATTGCATAGAGAGCTTGGACACTAGGAAAGAGAGAGAGGGATAGCTAGATAGGACACTAGGCTGGGTAGCTAGGTGACCGGGTAGACCAAGGTTAGAGTGTCATAGCGCGAGAACCTGGGACTTAAGTACGATCCCAAAGGTAATGACTAAGCAACCAGAAGGGAAAGGGAAGACTAAGGGTAAATGACGAACGTCCGATGATCGGATGGAGGCATAAGACAGAATGACAAAGGAATGACAAAGAGAAAGGAGATGCCGACCGGATATGAGATAGGTACGGAGAACACGAGGCGAACAAGTCAGAGAAAGGCCCACGAGGTGGGGCACAAGGCGGGACACGAGGCAGGTGAGTCACTGGAGGGTCCACGAGGTGGGACACGAGGCGGGTGAGTCACTGGAGGGTCCACGAGGTGGGACACGAGGCAGACAAGTCGAGGGCTAGAGCTAAGATCGGAGATCCGAGTGCGGATAAGGGATCGATGAAGTAGATCAAGCGTCTAGGTGATAGGAAGGACTCGGGGAAGTCAAGGAAGGACTCGGGGAGAGACGGAGACAAGGAAAAAGGATAGGGGCAGGTAGTGATCGTAACAGATGTTGAGAAAACCTAGCATGGCCAAACCCGGTGAGTATCTCCTTGGATGTGGAACACCATTGATGTCCTGACTCTGGGTGTGTTTTAGCATTAAGACAGCTCATCATCGCTTCCATAATCCCCACTATCGCCCAAATGCGCAAAGAACTTCCGCTTATGCTGGAGCTAAACAACCTGGGTCTGGTGGACGGTGGAGATTTGAATGTATCAGATAGACTGTTCGACAGTCTGTGGCAGGAGTAAGTTGATCGATTTGTCCACGATAAGAAGCAGGCTCACGAGGTAACTTCAATAGAGCTTTTGTATTACCGAAGCGCAGCAAGCTGAGTGCTTGGGCGGCATGCACGGCTGAGGTCAATGTGGATGTGGCCGTTCTTGTACTATCCCACGAAGTTCTGCAAGGTCTATCACCTGTCCAAGTGTTACAATCTGGCAGTTCCTCCTCTACACATCCGTTGCCAACGCCGAAACCAACACCGACGCCTTCATCGCCAGGATCTCCTCAGATGCGCCCCTCCCCTCTCCCGGACCTGCAGTTTCCGGTCATCAAGATGCCGACTACATTTGATCCCAAGTCCTCCGTCAATCGACTCAATCCATGCAGTGCCAAGCATCGAGCCCGAAACGCGATCTGGACAGATATGCAAAGAGAGGCGGCAGCTAAGGGAACAGCAGTCCGGGATCCGCTGCACCTCGCGACCCTAGTAAGTAGGCTCAGTTGGGAGTCGATTGTTACGCTTGTACCGGGTAGGTCAAAGCGTAGACACAAAAGCCTAGTCAAAGACAAGGGTTTCAAGGTAGCCTAACGATGGGATGTCCACGTTAAGGCCTAGCGTCCGTTCAAGAGTGGGACGGTGACTCTCAGAGGGTTCAAGGAAGCGAGGAATGACCAAGCTAGATTGCGTAGGTCTAAGTTAAGGTTACAGGAGGAAATTCGAGGGTTTATATAAGTAGAGAAACAAGTTAAGGGCAGGCATGGAAGTGGTTGGAATGTGTAAGAACAAGCTATGACGAATAGGAATGAGTCATGCTTGGTAAGTGTGCGAGTCAGCGATGACGAAGTATGGAATGTGAAAGAACATCGAAGAACATCCGCTGACTAAAGCAAGCAAGAAATAAGAGGCCTAGGCAGGACTCGAACCAGCAACTAGGACTTAGTACAAGGAGAGAAGAGGAAAGAATAGAACGATCGTAACAG
>JBBPTG010000114.1:0-81085 GCA_038093975.1 Chalciporus piperatus
ACACCGCCATCTGCTCGTCCACCAGCTGGACCACCTGATGCCCCACCTCGCCGATCTCAACGTGAACGCCGACCCCCTACTCGTCCTGGGAACGTCTATGGCGAAGACCGTCATCCTTTACAACAGATTAAGGACATTGAGAAGAGATCTCGCTGGGAGAAGCTAATTGGACACGGCGAATCATCACGAGAACCGCAGCGTGAACAACCGATCCCAGGTTCCATGCCCGACTCTAATCCTTCGGAAGACGAGATCGAACGCATAACCAGGGAAGGGGGAGAGGCATTGATTAACTATCTTTGCTCTCATGCTTATATTCCGGATGAAATGAGTAATCCCAACTATCGCGAATGGAAATTCCGTGATATACTCAAACTTCCTGCCGAGGAACAAAAACTCTGGCGACAAGCCTGCGAAACAGAGCTTCAGATGCTCAAGGATCGCAAGGTTTACGAGATTGTAGATCGACCAGCTGATCGTAAGATCATTAAAAATCACTGGGTATTCGACGTCAAGTCTGACGGTCGTAAACGCGCTCGCCTAGTAGCCAAAGGCTTCTCACAGGTTGAAGGCGTAGACTACGATCAGATCTTCTCCCCAGTCGTACGATACGAAACGGTGCGGTGTATGCTCGCCCTTTCTACACTAGAGAACTGGTACATCACCGGTCTCGACGTACGATCTGCCTACCTATACGGCAAACTGGAAGAGGAACTCTACATGGAGTTTCCTGAGGGTTTTACGCCACCCGAACAAAAAGGCAAAGTCCTAAGACTACTGCGTGCTATATACGGCCTCAAACAAGCAGGATTATCCTGGTGGCGCACGTTAGACAAGTCTATGGCTGAACTTGGCTTCACAAGGCTCAAGACTGACGCCGGCCTGTTCATATACCGCAATGGAAATGATATCGTCATTGCGATTGTTTACGTTGATGACGCCCTCTTCTGTGGACCTAACAAAGCTGTCGTAGACAAGCTAAAGGCCACATTCATGAAGACATGGGAATGTCGAGACCTCGGGGAACATAAAGAGTTCCTTGGGATGAATCTTCGTCGAGAAGGCAAAAAGCTGCACATTGATCAGTGCAAATACCTCGACAAGGTGCTTGAACGCTTCGGCATGACGAATGCTAAAGCTGCACCCACTCCACTTCCTCAGGGTTATTACCCAGAGAAGAATGTTGCCCCGTTAACTTCGAATTGCGGACGCGCTTTCAAACGGTGATAGGCTCGTTACTATACTTGATGTTAGGCACACGCCCAGACATCGCCTACGCAGTTACCCAACTGGCAAGGCAATCCGCCAATCCTACTAAGGAGCACTTGGATAGGGCTCTGTACGTCGATACCTAGTCGGTACTCGACAGTACTCCCTTACCTTTAATGGTGCATCTGGCAACGGCATTTATGCCTGTACCGACTCTGATTGGGGCCAAGACCCCATCACAAGACACTCGCAGACAGGGTTTTTCCTGAAACTCGCGGACGGTGCTTTCCTTTGGAATTCACACTTGCAGAGCTCTACCGCCCTCAACTCTACAGAAGCTGAGTATATGGCATTGAGTGATTGCACACGACAAGTATCCTGGATACACCACATGTTCTCAGAACTAGGTTATAAGCTAAAAGCTATACCGGTCTGTGGTGACAACCAAGGATCACTATTTATGGGTGAAAATCCCGTTACCGAGAAGTGTAATAAACATATTCCACTACGGTACTTCTTTATACGTGACGCCGTAATGAAGTGGAAAGAAGTAGAACTCTTCTACATCCCTGGAACTGACAATCCAGCGGATATGTTGACAAAGAACCTCGGACATGTCAAATTCGAGAAGTTCCGCTCCGAACTCGGTCTGGTATTCTACACCAGTTGATCTCGCTGATACTTATCATGCGGAAGTCCTCATTTATGCTTACGTGTCTCCGTACACTTAGCAAGGGGGAGTGTTGAACGTAGCGTACATTCTTAGTATAGAAGGTAGTTACCACGCTTGTTCTATATCACATTCGGACTCAGTCGATCTGAGTTCTAATACAACTTGACTTGTAACCACAACGTTCGACGTTACTAACCAACCTCACCGCTAGGTAAGTCACCAGATGTAGTTCCTCACTGGTACCCTCTCAACAAGAAGGTCATGGGATCGCAGGGTGAGAACCAATAAATGACATTGAGGTATCGTCTTCTGGGGGCGGGTACGACGATAACGGTGAGCGCAGTTGAACCTACGATCGTCCAAGTAGACATGCGGGGCAGGAATATGAAAGTGGGAACCCGTGATCAGTGCTGCGTGCTTGTACGAACTCCAGCTCTCCACTAATCTGAGAGAGCAGCAATGCGAGACTCATTTTTCAGACCCTGCCAGTGAAGCATTAGGACGTCATTGAGTTCATAGAAGTTCAAATGTTGCGCAGAGGTTGAACTACGCAAAAGTTGGGACACGCCCTCCGAAGGCTAGTGTATTGTCTCAGTCGCTCCCTCGATGCCCACGGCCCACAGATAGGAGGAATGATGGCACGTAAGTAAGTACGATGCAACACGTACTTACAAACACCATGAGGCAAGGTCTCAGTTTTTCATTCTAGTATTAAAGGAGTCACCTCTGCCAAGATTAGATTTCCAATGTGACCATTTCGGGTGCTGCGATAGAGTTAGTTGATGGCAATGTGGCAGGACACGCACCGAGATCTTCTGCATTTCCCGGAGACATGCACTCATCAACCTGACAGTTTCGAGATGCTCTGAGCGCGGAATATTACGTGGGTTAGTGGATGGTACATCAAGAAAAGGTCACCCATCTGCCCGTCGTTCTTGTCACCCTCGATGTCCTCGTCCTCGTATTCGATCACTTCTTCATCGTCTACGGATTCCTCGGCGGCGGCGGTCTCGTTTTCGCCACGTTTCATGGCTCGAGAGGTGCAGCTAGCGGGACTTTGGGACCGTGCAATGGACGAGATGGTATCCCGCCGTTTGCGGGGTGTCTAAGACTCCTGGGTGACGAGCGCCGAGCGAACGTTGTTAATCCAGTCCGTTACTTCACCCAGAATTTCCAACAGGGTGCCGTCCAAGCAAGTCTTCGCGGTAATGAATCCGGCAGTCGCGTACGGCATACCATCGAGTTGAATGTCTTGTCCTGCAACAGGTCAGATACGATGTCGGTGATCGACCCCGATCGAAAGCAAATGTAATGACCCAGTCGATCGGGGTCCTCAACAGTACCGTGAACATGTACGAGCGTGTCCCGTGCAGCGTGGTCCCGAAATTTCTATATCAATGCGTCCAGCGCCTCATTATACTCCCCAATCGTCGTGTCCGTCTCCGATATAACGTTCTTTCCGAGTCTCGTCCCTGTTAAAGGTTTCGAATCAGCATATACAGCCACGTTACAATGAAACAATCCTACAAAACCCTTTCGTCTGCAAATATTTGTCCACGAATTGCGCACACTCCATAATTTGTTTCGACATCGACGCAAGCACGTCAACCATGCCACGGATCGTGTAGTTCGCCGTCCTTGATGAGGAGCTCGTAAATTTCCCGCAATGAAACCCCAGCCAATGCAATCTTTGCGTATGGGTGAACCAAGTATATCACGGCCATGCTGTGTCAATACTATTTGAACGTTGAACGTACATTTGCGAGTTCGGTTACCAAGGTATTGAATACCTTGAATGGCTGGAGATACGTTGAATTGATGTTGTCGATGCATTGCAGTGACGTGGCCTTGGTCTGTTCGCGAGGATGGTCGCGCAGAGCCGTCAAGGAGGATGAAACGTCAGCGATGCGATTGGGTGGGGGGGAATGGTGTGCGTACCCAGTTTTCCCAACCTTGGGGTAGCCTGGAACTCGAAGGGCTTCACCGTTATCTAACCTGGTTTGGCTAGGCTTGAACCTTGTGTGCACAGCCGAAACTTCAATCAACAAGCCTTATGATTTAAGTATCGCAGCTGGATGAAAGCCTCTAGATGTAAGTAGTTGGAAACGAAGAGTACTTGCGCAAGTATTTTGGTTGCCGCTTGACAAGTGGCGGAATGACGAAGCCGTACCTATCTTGTTTGTACGCGCTTGACCAACACTTGACAGCGCGCAGTCCGCTGGCAGACATCCTCCCAGTCCGCCCATGTCCTCAGTCCCGACGACCCTCTAGTACGAACCACATCTCCATATCGATCTCGTCTTCTACGACCGTGACTGGGTCTCCAAAGAGATTGACCCCATAACACCACTCGCGGGTTGCTTCATCCCAGATCGTGTCAGCTCATTGTACAATGTCACGGAGGAGCTCTATGGGAAGAATTGTTTCGAAGTGCAGGCCGGTCTCCCTATGAGAATGGGTATGGACTGCTATGCCCTCACTGGTACCGTCGCCCTCCCAAACATTCCTGATGACACTTGGATACCTCCGCATAAACGCAACCAGTTCCACCCCTACTGGCGTACTGACCTCACACCCTTCGGATCGCGCCAAGAGTACGCACTCAAATCCTTCTTCGCAATACAGAACGTCGCCCGATCACACCTCGTCCTCTGGTCAAACGGTGACCTGAGCAACACCCCAATCATCCACAAGTACCTCCTAATCTTCCCAGAGTCATTCTCCCTCGGCATCGTCGACATTCCATCCTTCGCCAAGAGCACAGCCATGGAGCACAGCGAACTATTGCGACAAGAAAGCATGGGTGCGACCTCGTCCGTTTGCTCGTCATTTGGCAAAATGGTGGTATTTGGATCGATATGGACATGCTTCTCACGGGCGACCTCGAACCTCTTTTCGAGCACGAATTCGTCACCCAATGGGACTGCTGGGTACCGTCTATTCCTCCCATACCCCCCACACATCACAACTAACAACCTCTCACCCACTTCCTTGTACATAACTCACAGGCAAAACATACCAAGCTCTCAACGGAGCACTCATGCACTTCCAACAACAATCCCCCTACCTATGCGAAGCATTCCACGGGGTGCCATCCTCTACCTCCGTCTCTGGCGCGCCGAATCCATACCCCCTTTCAAAATCCTTCCTTTCTGTTTCAGCGATCCCATCGCTTGCAAGATGGACAATAGTGTTCCTGACCCGTTCATACCTGATCGAGCAGATGGGCGGGAGGGCGGTGGACTCGATAGTGCGTTGCACAAGATTTTTGCGGTTCATCTCCACAATCGGTGGGATAAACCATTCCCCGCGGGAGGTTGGGTCGAGCGGTTGTTACTCCGTCGGCATGACGAGGCGGTGCTGCAAAAGATGCCTCGTGAAGAGTTGTGACCACGAGCGCGTTGACGGTGACGCCTTAAATAATGTCAGCCATAACAACCCGTCCCACCACACCCAAAAACGACTCGCAGGATTGTCAGTCAGCAACTGACAAGCTTGCTCGCGGCCGCGAGAGAGTCGCCCTCCTCTTGCTGGGTGACCGCCGCCTTTCCTTTGACCTTTCCGAAACTTGAGTAGGTTCGATATCTTCAAACTGGCCAATCCCGTGAGTCGTGTCCCATGTCAGACTGATTGCCGGAGATTCCTGCAGGGCGGAGGCTGCCGCTGCCACGCGAGTATACTACGGCCAGAGTTGTTCCGTGCTTAGCCCCTTGCGTTATCGACCCCCATGCTGAAGTCGTCCGAGTCGGATGTGGTAGATGACGTCTTCATGTTCCCTCCACGGGTATGTGCGTCAGAGAGCGGTACGTATGGCTTTAAATGTGCTTCAACGACTATTGCGAGGCCTGCGCACTTATGTGCGACGTTTTCAATCGACTTCGCTACACGATGGAATAAAACGAGACACAATCACGTTCATTGCGATTGGAAGGGTATGAATGAACTCACGAGAGCAAAGACAGCCCACGATACACGAAACCCAAAACTTCTTCGAAATCTGGGTTGGTCCGGTCCGGGCGTTGGAAAGATGATATACGGTAGGTGATTAGACGATGGCCGAGAGAGTCGTCTTTGCTTTGCCCTTTCCCCCATATGCAGAAACTTGAGGAGGCTCGTCCACGACGGTCTAACGACAACTATACTTTTGTGTCAGCAAGGGAAAATTCAACGGTATTTTAAATAAGGCACATCGGGGAGGGCTAGTCCCTTCAAATGCCGGTGGCCGACCTCTGGTTGTGAGAGTGTACGAGGAATCTGGCCCGGTCGAGGCTATATAGTGATGGTTCTGTACTTATTGTCTATTGGAGGATTGCAAGAAGCTGGGCTTCCTTGAGTTCTTTCTTTATGTTTCTCCCCTGGTACTTGGTTTGTTTTTACGGTTGTTTAAAACTTGTTTTCAGAGGATCACGAGTAGGATTACTGGTTTCTGGACACTTGCATCATGTATGGTATAAACAATCAGTCTCATTTTCATACCATAAAGTCGTACATGGGAGTGCCTTTTGTTCAATTGCTTGTCATCTGTAGTCGACTCGCGATGCTGTGTCTGGTTGATGCGGAGGACCAGCAGTACAGTGTATAGAACTTGAGCAGGATGATATGACATGTACCCCCGGGAATAGATCATGTAGACATGGTGAGACAGAAAACGAGGATGGAAATGGGCGCTTAACAATGATATTTCTGTGAGTCTCGTGTTAGACTCGTCGTTGTGAAGCGGGACACATCACCCTCGTGGAGTTCTAGTCTCGGAACTCTTTTCCCCCACCCACACCCCATCCACCTTGTCTCGCCATGTCCAATGAAGTGTACGAATCTTCCCAACGTGGCGATCAGCCACTTCGCACACTTTCTGGGCACACACGTTGGATCTTCACGATGGTGTACCTCCCTGGCGGCCAACGACTGGTGACCGGTTCTGGAGATAAGACGATTCGGATATGGACGGTACGAGATGGCAGGCAAGAAGGGAAGTCAATGGTGCACGCAGCAGGTGTCGGGCATCTTGTTGTGACGAGCGATGGGGGAAGGATCATTAGCGGGGATCGTGAGGGCAAATTTACAGTGTGGAATGTGGCAACGCAGGAACTCGTCGAAGATTGGAAACACACAGAGATGTACCCCGAGATTGCCATTTCCGCAGATGATCGACTCCTCGCGTATGGCGACAGGACCATCATCGTTCGGGAGATGGACGGTCGACGAATAAAACACGAGATCGAGATGAGTATTAGAACGGCACTCTGTTTTTCCAGTGATGGATCCAAACTCGCGATTGGGAGCGGAGATGACATCATCATCTACGACGTCGAGAGCAGGCGACGAACCCTCACACTTAAGGGACACACGAATTTCATCAACTCTCTTCAGTGGTCGCGTGATGGTACCAAACTCTACTCTGCCTCTTATGATACAACGATTCGTTGTTGGAGCACAGAAACGGGGGAACAAATCGGACAACCATGGAGAGGTCACACCGACGCTATTTTGTCACTTTCACTTTCACAAGATGGCACAAAGCTAGCAAGTGGGTCCGACGATCGGACCGTCCGTTTCTGGGATACATCCGGTCGTCCCATCGGACACCCTCTCCAACACGACGATTCAGTATTGGCAGTCTGCATCTCTCCATCGAACGACGGCGTGGCAGCTGCAGGAGGATATGGACAGATCTCGATTTGGCGTGTTCCATGGTGGAGCGACGAGCACCAGGTACATCATCCACTAGCTGTCATTCAGCATGCTGCATCCGCCAACCCTTATACACAGTCGAGCGAAGGTACTCTTCCACCAATACCATCCGTGTCATCTCTCATTACCACTACCACCGCCTACCCAACCACGCGTACGCCAGAACACTTACCTAATCCTGAGAACGCACCCGAGACGTGCGCCGATTCACTTCAGGTAACAGCTCGCCTACCACCTCACAAAGTCGTGTTCATCAATCAGTAGGGATCTTACCCTTCACAGCCATCCGATAGCACTCATGGCCTCTCATTCACCGTCCCATCTACGACACCTCAAGCAGCAGCATCGACCCTGCCGCATTGTCCGACGTCCCAGAATGATTCAAGTAACCGTTCCCTCACGGCGCCACTCGATCTCACACAGTTCATCGTCAAACTTGATGACCGGTACTCGGAAGGAGGCGCCTTTGGTGATGTATATAGATGCCAATGCAATTTCCCTACAGGCGCCACCGAGGTTAGAACAATTCCCGGACTCTTGACCGCTCATGACTTACACGCCTTCCTTCAGGTAGCCGTCAAATCGTTCAGATTCAGGTTCACGTTGGACGAAGGGGACGATGCTTCTCATTCCGTGAAGGTAATTGGAAATGCTCACGTTGTCGAGGCGCAGATGTATGCTAACTGTTAACGTGATACTTAGATGGTTCGTAGAGAACTTGGGATATGGAGGAGATTGGATCATCCTAACATTGTACCGTTCCTCGGTTTTTCGACTGCTTTCGGAATGCAAGGTTCACTTGCACTCGTCTCTGCATGGATGCCGAATGGAAGTCTTCAAAGTTTCATTGGAAAACGTGGTAAACAGCTTCATGTCGCCCACCAACTGCAAGTTGTACGTTGCCCATGTGTCTTCTTATCGGTCTACTCATCCGTTCATTATAGTTGTGGGACACCGCCAATGGGCTCGATTACCGTACGTCAGCAGCCCTGGGGTATTTTGCTGACCACACACACACTTAATAGTGCACTCCTTCCCTGGGAGTCCAATTGTTCACGGGGATCTCAATGGCGTAGGTCAAAGAAATGCACCAAAATCCAGATTTGATGACTGTTCCGTAGAACAACGTGCTCGTGGATGGAAACTTCATCGCTCGCTTGGTTGATTTTGGCTATTCTACGGTGGTGGGGAACATCCCTGAAGCGTTGGAGTACCTCCAGAGGTCGACTACACGACCAGGTGCAATACGATGGAGTGCACCAGAACTGGTTCTTCCTAAAGAATATGAAGCACCCGAGAGGACCCCCAAGAGCGACATCTACTCTTTCGGATGCCTCACTCTGCAGGTTCGTCGGAGCGAAATGTAAATAGTTCGTGTACACGCTAATCTCCTCACAGGTGCTGTCGGGTAAACAACCGTGGTCGGAGTTTCAGCAAGAGGGTGGAATCGCTGTGGGAATGTCCAGGGGACAGAAACCGAAGCGTCCGGAATCGCGGGCGATGGATGATCGTCATTGGGAATTCATTCAACGTTGCTGGACCTCTGTGGAAGAGCGGCCAACAGCACAGATGCTGGCCTCTGTTCTTGAGGATTTCTTGAGCTCCTGCCCGCAATCCCCATCTCTTTGTGAAATGTTTTCGTCATCACCGTGATAGACCGGGCTTCAGCACTCATAGTGTTTGTACCTTTTATTGTGAGTTTGTCTTGATATTCCCCATGCTTTTCGCGAATTCCGTGAAATGTATTCCATTCACCATATTCGAAGCGAGCATCAGACGCGTCCATCCGTCCACGCGAATCGTGTCTACAATACGGTCTACCATTACGCCCGTCATCCGAAACGTCAACGGTTCGTCCTTGACACTAACAGTCTCCAACCACGAGCCTCGTGATCCATGCCACACTGTCCAGTGTCAGCTGTCAGATCAGGTCCAAATCTCGGGCTTGGTTTCATTGCCGGAGATTCTTGCATGCTGCTGCTGCCACGAGAGTGGCTGGGCACGGTGACAGTTAACCCTCTGCGTCGTCGACGTCCATGCTGAAGTCGTCAGATGTGGTAGATGACGTCTTCATGTTCCCTGAATCCCTGGTATGTGCGTCAGAGGTCGGCAGGTATAACTTTACATGTGCTTGAACGACTGATTGCGAGGTCGGCGCGCCTACATGCGACGTTTTCAATCGACTTCGCTATATCGGATGGAAGAAGCGCGAGACAGGAATCATGTTCATTGCACGGGATCACAAGGGTAGGAATGAACTCACAAAAGCAAAGACAGCCCCGTGGTACACGAAACCGAAATCGAAAAGTTCTTTGAACTCTCTAGGTGGGTCCATGGTATCCTGATGTTGAAAAGATGATGGACCGCCGACATCTTGAGGACCTGTACGCATATACGGTAGCCTGTACTAGGTGATTAGACGATGGCTGACAAATCGTCAGCGCTTCAGCGAGCGAACAACTTGTTCGCGGCCTCGAGTCAACTTGCTGGGTGACCGTCCTTTGCCTTTCCCCCATTTCCAGAAACTTGAGGAAATTCGATAGCCCCAAACGGGCCAGATTCTTCGTAAAAACTCGAGCACCCGCCAAGCGGAGTCGTGGGTGGCGTTTGGAGCGACCATGAACTCGTCCTCTTGCCCATAGAGGTCTCCTCTCACAGGGACTCTACGCTCTCCACTCTCACTGCGTCCGCGTCCGCGTCCACTTCATCATCATCATCGTCCGACTCGCCGTTTCCACGGCGTCGTCGTCATCATCACGATCCTCGTCGTCGACGTACTTTACCACCCCCTCTCCAACTGCGGAGAATGGACTGGACAGCGGCCCTTCCTCAACAGGTTCCCGTCAACATCATACGAACCATTATCCGCCCCGCAACTCACCCTTCCATCAGGGGCTTATTCTCCTGACCGTCCAGTCCCATCCCTTCACGCCCCGCAAGCCCACTCTTCCAGCCCGGGACGCCAGTCTTCCAGGCGCTCAATAGTTCCGTCCCAACGCCTTTGAAAGAGAGCTGGACGTCAGGCGGAACGGTCGAAGCAGGCCACAGGTACTGCACAACCAGTGCTTCAAGTTGTCGTCACGCAGACGAGGGAACAATATGAGCAAGATCTTGCGTTCAAGGAGGCTGTTCAGCAGGTCTATCCAGAGGCTAGTCGTCCCCGGCCGGCCATGACACACTAGCCTCACCCCACTCCCATCCCGATGTCCTTTGAAATTGCCCTTGCTGACACAAAGGTATAGTCGTCGTTAGACCGTCGTCGATATAGTGATGGTTCTGTACTTATTGTCTATTGAAGGATTGCGAGACTCGGGGGATAGAAGACGCACGTTGGGAATTCATTCAGATTTGTTGGTCCTCCGGTCGAGGATATCACAACCGCGAATAAGATGCTGGTCTCTGTTCTCCAGGACTTTAGGAACTCTTGTCCGCAATCCGCTTCTCTTCGTGTTATGGTTCCGTTGGTGTTGTGATTGATTGGCTGGGCTTCACTCTATAATACTTCATCGTACATCCTGGTTGATGCAGAGTACAGGCAGTACAGTATAGAATTTGAACAAAAGGACGTGCCATGTACCGCCGGGGATACATCATGTAGCACATGCTGAGACAGCTGCTGTGCGGGTCAGCCAGGGACAAGGTAAATAGTGAAAACGAAGATGGAAATGGGCGCTTAACGATGATATTTCTGTCAGTCTCGTGTTAGACTCGTGGTTGTGAAGCCAGACACATCACCCTCGTGGCGGACTCGTCTCGGAACTCTGTTCCCCCACACACTCATCCACCTTGTCTCGCCATGTCCAATGAAGTGTACGAATCCCTCCAACATGACAATCAGCCTCTTCGCACACTTGAGGGGCACAGAGGTCAGATCTGGACGATGGCGTACCTCCCTGATGGCGAACGACTGGTGACCGGTTCTGGAGATAACACGATTCGGATATGGACGGTAGGAGATGGCAGGCAAGAAGGGAAGTCGATGGTCCACGCAGAAAGTGTCTTTCGTCTTGCTGTGACGAGCGATGGGAAAAGGATAATTAGCGCGGATGATGAGGGGGAAATTACAGTGTGGGATGTGGCAACGCAGGAACTCGTCGAAGATTGGAAACACACAGAAAGGGAATGCAAAATTGCGATTTCCGCGGATGATCGACTCCTCGCGTATGGCGACAGGACCATCATCATTCAGGAGACGAGTAGTCGACTAATCAAACACAAGATCGAGATTGATGGTGGTGGAAGGGCACTCTGTTTCTCCCGTGATGGATCCAAACTCGCGATTGGGAGAGATGACATCTTCATCTACGACGTCGAGAGCGGGCAACGAATTCTTACGCTCTACGGACACGAGAAGTGGGTCAGCTCTCTACAGTGGTCGCGTGATGGTGCCAAACTCTACTCTGCGTCTTGGGATAACACGATTCGCTGTTGGAACACAGAAACTGGGGAACAAATTGGACGACCACCATGGAGAGGTCATACCGACTCCATTTGGTCGCTTTCGCTTTCACAAGATGGCACAAAACTAGCAAGTGGGTCCAGCGATCAGACTGTCCGTTTCTGGGATGCATCATCTGGTCATCCTATCGGACATCCTCTCGAACACGACGATCAAGTATTGGCAGTCTGCATCTCTCCGTCGAACAACGTCGTGGCAGCTGCAGGAGGATATTACGATGCCTCGGTTTGGCGCGTTCCGTGGCAGAGCGAAGAAAAGCAGGTATGGCATTGATCAGCTGTCCTTCGGCATCCGCTCACCCGTATCCACAGTCAAGCGAACCTACTCCTCCACCAATCCCATCCGTATCGCCTGACATTGCCACTGCCACTGCCTACCCAACCACGTGTACGCTAGAACAGAGAAACCCATCCAATCCAGAGAACGCTCCCGAGACGGTCGCCGGTTCACGCCAGGTAACCACTCGCCTACCACCTCACAAAGTAGTGTTCACATTAGGGATCTTACCCTTCACAGCCATCCGACAGCGCACATGGCCTCTCATTCACTGTCCCACCTCACGTGTCCCCACCTCAAGCAGCATCGACCTTGCCGCATGCTTCTACGTCCAAAAATGGTTCAGGCAACCCTTCCCTCACGGCGCCACTGGATCTTACGCAATTCATCGTCAAACTTGATGACCGGTACTTGGGAGGGGGCGCCTCTGGTGATGTATATAGATGCCACTGGATTAGCCCTACAGGCGCCACCGAGGTTAGAACAACATTCGGACTCCCGACAGTCGTTTACTTACATACCTTTCTTCAGGTAGCCGTCAAATCGTTCAGATTCAGGTTCACGTTGGACGAAGGCGATGATGCCACTCATGCCGTCAAAGTAATTCATGTTATCGAGGCGCGGATGTATGCTGATTGTTGACGTGATACTTAGATGGTTCGTCGAGAACTCGGGATATGGAGGAAATTGGAACATCCCAACATCGTACCATTCCTGGGTATTGCGACTGGGTTCGGGATGCAAGGTTCGCTGGCATTGGTCTCCGCATGGATGCTGAATGGAAGTCTTCAAAGCTTCCTAGAAAAGCATGGGGAGCAGCTCCATGTCGCTCACCAACTGCAAATTGTACGTCGTCCTTGCATCCTCTCATTCCCTCACTTACCCGCTCGCGATAGCTGTCGGACGTTGCAAATGGGCTCGATTACCGTACGTCAACAACCAATCACTGGGGTATTTTGCTGACCATACACACTTGATAGTGCACTCCTTCCCTGTGAATCCAATTGTTCACGGGGATCTCAATGGCGTAGGTCAAAGCAATGCGCCGAAATCCAGATTTGCTGACTGTTCCGCAGCACAACGTGCTTGTGGATGGAAACCTCATCGCTCGCTTGGTTGATTTCGGCTATTCTACGGTGGTGGGGAACATACCTGAAGCGTTGGCATACCTCCACAGTGGACCAGGTGTAATACGATGGAGTGCACCGGAACTGATTCTCGCCAAGGAAGATGAAGTACCCGAGAGGACCCCCAAGAGCGACGTCTACTCTTTCGGATGCCTCACTCTGCAGGTTCGGAGGAAAAAAATGTAACTAGTTCGTGCACATGCTCATCTCCTCCCACAGGTGCTGTCGGGAAAACAACCATGGTCGGAGTTTCGGCAAGGGAATGCAATCCCTGTATACATGCACATGGGCCAGAAACCCAAGCGTCCGGAATCGCGGGCGATGGATGATCGTCATTGGGAATTCGTTCAACGTTGCTGGTCCTCTGCTGAGGAGCGGCCAACAGCACGGATGTTAGCCTCTGTTCTTGAGGAGTTCTTGAGCTCCTGCCCGCAATCCCCATCTCTTTGTGATATGTTTTCGTCATCACCGTGATAGAGGCTCCAGCACTCATATGTTTGTATCTTTGATTGTGAGTTTGTCTTGATATTCCTGCTGCTTTTCACGAATTCCGTGAAAATGTATTCTATTCACTATATTTAAATCCGGTATCGCACCTTCTAGCATGGTGATCATGAGTGAAGTGACTAAGGCTGTCTTGACTTCAGAGAGCCATTAGGATGAATAATGAATATACGAAGCCGATGAATTCGCGAGGTAACTTATCTAGCCCAGCCAAATCCCATTACTATTATGTATACGAGATCACAGAATGTACCAACCAAGTATCTCAAAAGTATATTACTCTCCCCTCGCGATTCTACGACACATGCCAACGGGTCCACTGGTACTCGGCAAAAAAAAACACGTGTATACAACACTCCATCCCGTACGATGGTGGCAGCGGGGGCGAATAGGGGAGTGCTCAGCGAAGCGAGCGCCAGACACGTCCATACGTCCACATGTGATCGTGTCTGCGATACGGTATGTATACAGTATACAGCACGAGCATCGTGATCCGGGCCATGTCAGACTATCTCAGTCTTGGATTCATTGCCAGAGCTTCCTGCAGGCTGCCGCTGCCACGAGAGTGGCCGGGCACAAGATCGTAGAAAGGACTCAGGACGGCGGTGATACGGTGACAGTTAGCCCCCTGCGTCATCGACGTCCATGCTGAAGTCATCGGATGTGGTAGATGACGTCTTCCTTTGCCCTCCAGGGGTATATGTATGAGAGGTCGGCACATATAGCTTTACATGCGCTTCAACGACTGAATGCGCGGCCTGCGCGCTTATATGCGACGTTTTCAATCGACTTCGCTACATGATGGAAGAAAGCCAGACAGGATTCACATTGATTGCACGCGATCGTACAAGTAGGAATGAACTCACAAGAGCAAAGACAGCCCCGCGGTACACGAAACCGAAAAGTTCTTTGAACTCTGGGTTGGTCCTGGGTATCCCAGCGCTGGAAAGATGGTGGACTGCCGACTTCTTGAGGACCTGTACGCATATACGGTAGGTTAGACGATGACTGGTATGTCGTCAGCGAGCAAACAACTCACAAGCTTGTTCGCGGCCTCGAGAGAGTCGCCTTCCTCTTGCTGGGTGACCGTCGCCTTTGCTTTTCCCTTTCCCCCATTTGCAGAAACTTGAGGAGGTTCGACAGCCCCAAATACGTCTGTACCCGTACCCCCTTGTTTCCGACGTACCTTGTCAGGGAGCTCTGGGACTTTGAACACGTCGTTTCCAGAGGTTTTCCGGTCCTTGTGTTGGCCTGGAGGCTGCACTTTCTCAGACTTCGCATTCTGTGGTTTGGAAACCCCGTTCGGTTGTGGTACAATCCGTTTATTCGCGCCGAGTTCTCCCAATGTAGATTTGGCAATAGATTTGGCAAAGAGGTGTGTCGGGGGCTTTCGAGGAGTGGGGTCATCCGGGCGAGGGGCCCGTGGTGCGGGAGTGATGCGCGCGACCCGGATGGCGAGCGGGGGATGCCCATGGGACGTAAAAGATGTGGCTGGAGACAGCTGAGGTTGATGTAAGAGGGCACCGGTTTCTCCGTAAATGATGATTTCGGTTGTTTCGGGCCCGTCTTTAGAACGAGAACTATCATCGTAGGGTTCGTTTTCCAGGAACAAAGAAACGCACCAGTGTCCCCGAGAGATACTCTAACTCCTACTTCAGTCCTCTTAGGCCCAGACACGTCATCAGAGACGGTGAGTGGAGACAGACAGAGGATGTTTTCGAGATATATCCTGGTCAGCGTAGCAAACGGGTGAATATCCCTAGAACGCGGAGCTCAGTTGACCCTCTTCACGGCGACGTTGAAAGACCGAGACAGACACGTAAACATGGCCCGTATCATCGATCCACACGTCTTGCAAACGGACGGTCCCTTTGAACCGAAGCGATTGACGACCGCGCATACTCTCGAGTGCGAGGGCCAGGGGATTGTGCATCAAATCGCGCGCAAAGACATCAGCACGTGGGACGGAGTAAGCAGGGGAGTCATAAAGAGAGGATGCGCCGTGGGAAGGGGGACGAGCGGAGAATGTGAGACCTTCGAGGTGAAGGTAGGAGTCAGGTAGAGACAATGCACCACGATAGAGAAGGCGAAATGACGAGTCGGAGAGCTTTCCTGATGTCCCGGGGTGTTTTTGAGGTGTCGAGTCAGTAATCGTTATAGCAGGTGTTGGCAGCGTCGAGTCGTCCATCGGTGGGACATCGCACATCTCATTCTTGTTCTTGCATGTTCACTCGCATGAGTGGTACACCGTACACGCGACCGTGTTGTTTATGTAATATCCCTTTGTTGGTCCCCGGCCCGTGGCAAAACTTCAAGTTGCACCAACCCAGAGACTGGCTCTACTGAGTCTCCAGCCTGCCTACCGAGGCATTGCCATTTGTCTTTCTCTCATTTGTGAATGAACCATTAGAATGCCATCGCACGTATCACGACCCGGTCCATCATCTGAAAGAGAACCGGACATTGTTGCCTCGACAGCAACATCCGTGACGCTGAGAACAACCGCCAGGCGCTCACGACTCATCCGCAGATTTGGAGCTGGAATCCGTCAAGACATCCGAGCACGTCTGCCTTGGTACCTTAGCGATTGGGCCGATGCTTGGAATTATAGAGTCATCCCTGCCACTACACTAATATTCTTTGCAAAGTACGCCTTTCAGCTTTGTGTCCAATTCACCAAAAATGCTGACACTTCACATAGTGTCCTCCCAGGAATCGCATTCTCTCTAGATCTCATAGAAACTACTCAACAATATGGCGTTGCGGAGGTCCTTATATCCTCCTTTATGGCAGCATTCATATTTTCCATATTCGGGGCACAACCCCTGACCATTGCAGGCGTAACTGGTGGGCAAAGCTTTCAGCGCTTCGCCGCAACTTCTTCGCAAACTCATAAATATTCAGGTCCGATCACGGTGTTCAACAAGACAATTTACGATATTATAGAGAAGCAGCCCAACCCGCCCAATTATCTCCATTTTGTGGGTTGGGTATACCTCTGGGCTGCTATCATCCACTGGATCACGGCCGCACTCAACTGTGAGTATGGTCGTATGGTCTACTCCGATCAGAGTCCCACATCAGCAATGCAGGGTGTAACTTCTTGAAATATGTCACCCTCTTCCCCTGCGACACCTTCGGATTCTATGTCTCGTGGGTATACCTACAGTACGGCGTGCAAGTCATCACCCGCCAATTTACTTCAGGATCCGGTGTTGACGGTGCATTCGTTGGCGTAATACTCGCCCTCATTATGCTCGTGACATCCTTCCTATTTCAAATGCTCTCAAAGACCCCCTACTTTCACCGCATCGTCCGTCGGTTTTTCGCCGACTATGGTATGCCGATATCCCTCATCGCCACTTCCGGCGTTGCATACTGGGGACACTTCGACCTTGCACACCCGACGACTCTTCCGGTTGGCGGTGCGTTCCAGGCTGCGAACGGGAGAGCATGGCTCGTCAGGTTCTGGGAACTAGATGGTAAATGGGTGGGCATCGCTCTCCCGTTCGGCATCGTATTATGGATCTTGTTCTTTTTCGACCACAACGTCTCTGTACGTTTTTATCTCCCGCCGCTCGTTCCTCTCAGTGGCCCTTATTTCACCTCGAAATGCTAGTCATTGATAGCGCAAGGCTCACAATTTCCCCTTCGCAAGCCTCCGGGATTTCATTACGACTTTTTCCTCCTTGGTATCACAACCTTCATAGCCGGCCTGATCGGCGTTCCCGCACCCAACGGACTGATACCCCAAGCGCCGATTCATACCACCTCTCTTCTCATCATGGGCAACCCCCCAAAGAAGGGGGACCAAGAAGACCCCTCACCGACTCAGATACCCAGTAGATCCAATTCAAGTCCCGTCCCCACCAACAATCTAGAACATGAAAAGCCCACCAAAGCCGAAAGAGATTCACGACAAGTCCCCATCGCCGTCGTCGAACAACGAGTGTCAAATCTCGCACAAGGCGCACTCTGCCTCGTCCTTCTGACCGGACCGTTTTTGCACATTCTACACCTCATCCCGCGGGGCGTGTTAGCAGGGCTTTTGTAGGGTCTTTTCTTTTGCTTTTCGTTCGATCGTACTCAGAGTGACTGAGCAAGCTGGTATATGGGTGCAGACGCCCTGCAAGGGAACGGTATCACCCGTAAACTGCTCTATCTCATCCAAGACAAGACGCTCACCCCGTCGGACGAGCCACTCTATAAAGTCCGGAAATCGCGCTTGGTCCTCTTTGTCGCCGTCCAGCTCATCGGATTCGGTGCCACCTTTGCCATCACACAAACAGTTGGTACGTGGGCCATCTTTCAAACTCTTGCTCTCCCTTGTTGCCGTTCCGCTGACTGTTTTTTTTCTCCCCTCGGAATATAATAAACAGCTGCGATAGGATTTCCGGTCATCATTCTTTTACTCGTCCCACTTCGGACGTTGGTGATTCCTCGACTTCCATTCACACCCGAGGAGCTCTCCATCCTCGATGGTCCGACTGCATCTCCCTTTGTGAGTCGTAGTCCCTTTTTTTTCAGTCGCGAGCGTTCGTGTGAACATATGATTGGTCTTTTTGTAGACGATGGAATCCGTTGGGGGTTCGTTCTGAAAGTCTGAAAGGAGCAATGCAAAGAGCGAGAGGTCGATTACTTGTGCCAAACGATGTTATTTCTCTCTCCAAACTACTCGTTTTTAACGTCGTTTCGAGATCTTTGGCGCGACTCACAGTACTAGTACAGGTTTTATTCTCCGGACTCTTGTCACCCACCGCCAACTCGAACAGTTTCGAAATTAGTGATGGGCAATTGATTACACAAAGAAAGTCAAGAGAGTCGATGTACCAAGCATGCATATGGGAGTTCTTCGAGAGGTGACAAGTAACTACGGAGGAAAAAAGAAGACGAATTAGACATATGTGCTACATTGCTACATGGAGGGAAAGAAAAAAAACACAAGTGAAAAACTTTTTCAAGGAACGAGGCAGTTCAAAAAAAAATTGATATCGATGCGAGAGTCACTATAGCTAGGGAAAAAGGAGAGACAGCATTGCAAGGAACTAGAACTAGAACTAGAACCAGAACTAGAACCAGAAAAAAAAGTTGTGAAAAAACGGAGGACATGGACATGGACGAAGCCGTAGGTCGATTCTACTATTAGTACGTGCTCGCTAGTACCCCTACCCCCCCCCCCCCCCACGACGGCCAAAAAAGCCAAATGGACAAGAAAGTAAAAAAAAAAAAAAATTAAGAGCCCTACGAAACAGGTCCCATCAGTTGACGTCCTGTTGAACAAATCGCAGGCAAGTCAAACATACCTGCGTCGATGACAGACATATACTTTCACCAGCTCACATGCCTCATCCCCGAAGCACCCGTGATTGGTGGAACATGCGTCTGCACAGGATGAGGGTGCACATGCAAAGGCGGAGGACGATACACCGCCAACCATGCCCCCTGTGCTGGTTGATATTGCGCAAAAGGCATGTACACTGGATGTGCGTAAGGAGGAGCGACCGCAATCATTGGAGGAGGTCCGAGGGGTGGAGGAGCATGTACGGTCGGATACGACGGTGATGGAAGCGATGCGCGAGGAGGGTGGATCGGAGAAGTCGCACTCGCTCCGGCAGGGCGTCGAGAGTTGGTACTGGTACTGCTTGCGCTCGGAGAGATCGCTGTGGTCCCGTTTAGCCTTGATTTATCAATACTGCGCGATGGAGAGGTCGCAGGCTCGAGCCTGGTAGTCCCCTTGGGTTGACTCTGATAAGTAGCCACTGGCTTCGAAGACCCCGGAACACTCAGGATCGGGAAGGGTGTAGGGGCAGCATTCGTCGCCGTAGGCCTCTGAGCAGTCACCGACGAGGGAGGCTCAGTAGGCGATACCGATACCGTAGCTGATGTCGTCCCGCCATTCACTTTCGAACCAGATGGTTGTCCTTGAACCTTTGTCTGACTATTCCTCGAGTCCACGCCTGACTTGGACGATGGAGATAGCGAAGGTTGTGGTTGCTCTCTTACAGCAGCATGGTCAACGGCACTCGTCTCCGTCGTAGACGGCGCTTTACCGAGCATGGCGTCCGGTTCTCCGTTCGAGCCAGCCGACCAGCCCAAACCATCAGAGCCTACACCACCCTTCCCAGCATCGATAGACGACGACCTCAGTCTATCGACAATCTCCCTCGTCCTCGACGTCCTCTTCTTCTTTGCGGCAGCATTCGCGAGGAAAGCCGGCAAGAGTGTCGTAGGATTCGGATTCGGAGGTAACATGGCTGGATTCGTCGGAGGCGAGACTGATGAGGGATGCGTAACTCCAAATGAGGAGGGTGACGTGGATGTCGGGGAAGAAAGTGACGTGTGCGTAGAGCTTGAGGAACGAGTCGACCCAGCGCTCACGACGTATCTCGGACCGGGAGATAACGATCGAGACTTGGAAGGGGAAGGGGTGGAAAGAAGCGGAGGTCCAGACATTTCCGCCGACTCCATCCCTACAACCAGCGCTTGCACAGTCTTCTCACCAATCCACCCAGCCAAAGATCTCGGGGAAACTTTGCCATCCGACGGCAGCGAGGACAAGGACGAGGAGGGCGAGATGGGAGTCACGGGTTCCCAGAACCCTTGAGAATCCTTGCGGAGCCCAGGGCTGGGACTTGTGGGTGGTGGCGAGCATAGACTCAGCGTTACTGCAGGGCTATCGCCCGAGTGCAAAGAAGAGCGTGATTCTGGACTTCCGGTGTTGAGTTTCATCTTCGACCCAACTTCATTCGTGGGGTATATACTGAAACCCTGCCGGGTTGACAACTCCACCGCAGGTGATGACGACGACGAATGAACGGGTGTCATAGATCTTGCGGGTGTCGACCGCGTCGACACACCCTCACTCGAAGAAGCCGAAGGAGGAGACAGAGACCCTTGACGGAACGAGCCATTCAACGAGGGGAACACCACAGCACCATTAGAGGATTGATAACAATCCACGCTAGAGACTGGCGAACCCATCGAAGTCAACGGCGAGGTAGACGCAGAGGAGTATGGCATTTGGAATCGACTTGGGAGCTTGATAGGGGTCGTAGGATCAGAGAAACCTGGAGCTCTGTAAGACGCAGCTGCATGCTTTCCATCGATCTCGATGCCGTGCACATCGACGTCATCGTCCCCATGGACTTGTGGTGTTCCACCGTAATGCAGAGCAGTAGGTGCACCAGTGGGCGTGGGCGGGGGAGGATCAGAGTCCGTGGTTGTTGCTGTGGATTCATAGCCATGATCGGTCTCGGTCTCCTTATCTCCTTCCGCAACGTGGGCATAGTCGCCCCGGTTCAAACTTGCCTTGTCATGGTGACCAGATAACTGACCTGGGTGTATGGAAGCAGACGGGGCAAAAGTATGAGAGCTCAACGGAGCACCTGATAGCCCACCAGACAATCAGCGTTATACGGAAGACGGATCGAGAGTGATGAGTGGAATTGGATATAAAGACTCGATAACGAAACAGAGCGCACAGAACAAAGATTGAACCCAATAAAGCATCACAACGCATCGAAGAACAATCCAGTAGAACAACAAAAAATCACAAAACCAATGTCAACTCACCATTCGACGGCGCACCATACCAAAACCCATGTCCTTGTACAGGCCCAACCCGAGCGCCAGGGTACCACGATGAGAAGTGTGGAGGCGGAGGTGCGAAACGAAGTGAGGCATAATTGACAGCCGGCGGAGGCTCCCGATGTGGCGGAGGACCATACCATGTCGATGGAGGATCCTTCCTGGATTTGGATTTGGAGCCCAGGCCAGGTCCTGGAGCAGCAGCAGTTGAACCAGATTTCCCTCGCTCGACAAATGTCGGAGGTAGTCTCGATGGATTGTCCTGGCTGGATCCGATATCAGGGTCCCACCATACCTGATCGCGTGATAGAAAGGCCGTGGGTTGGGCGTTACCAGCGTGCTTATGCTCCGGACCGGAAGGAGAGTTGCTGCCCAGATCGAACTGAGGTAAAACCAGCCCAGAAGGCCCAACAAGCTCCTCTGCCATCCGGGTCCACCGCGCCCTTCCTTCCTCTACATCCATCTCGTCGATCTCCATTTGCAACTGCCACAACTTCCCCATCCCATTCCCAGCGCTCTCGTCGATCTCATGATCCGGTTGACCTTCCTCCGACCCTTGACTCCAATAGGACTCCTCACCATCATTACCTCCCTCATCATTCCCATCCCCACCCCGAATGACGTCAAGCCCAAGGCCATGCCACCCAAAAAAGCCCGCACCCGCCTCATAGGGCGCAAGGATAGATTCAGCGACGTGGAGTGACATACACGTATTCATGTCGTTTGGCCTCCTATAGTCATGTTCCTGAGAGCGTGTGGAGATGGAAACGCTTCCTCCGAGGACGGTGTCCCAACGAAAGAAATCCACTGCTTTGCTTGGAGGAAGTACCGTCCGAAATAGACCCTTGCGGCGAGATACAGGAGAACGGAGCAATGAAGTGTGGTAGTAGGGCGGCTTGGGCCAGATTGGCTTCCGCCGCTTCAAGGAACGCAGGACGTGAGACGAGGATGGAGATCTAAAATACAGATGCGTGTGACGAAGTGGAGGGGGTGGAAGCGGGACAGCATGTTTACTAGACGAGCCAGAAGGACATGTAAAAGACGTAGCAAACGTCGAGAGGGTAGATGTCGAGGAAGAGGATGGTGTAACAGATAATGGCGGATGAGCGATGGGCGTTGGTGAAAGGGAACAGCACGATGCAGGCATGCTGGGCCGCTCTCTGGTGCTCAAATAAGCTATCCTCAAGAATCTTGACTGCGACGCACCGCGACAAATGAGGGCGTCGTGGTACGAGGAAAGAGAGGTTGGATAATCCCAATTAACGGTCGGATGCGTGGTCTCCCACCAGCACGCTCCCTCGACAGCAACATGTTCGCTTGTGGATGCTTCTGGTGAATCCTCACTGCTCGTGCTGGCCAGACTAGCGACCTGCATTTACGCTGTCTGTCCTTTCACGAACAAACGTCCGAGAGCTGAGAAGTGCAGGAGGAAGACAAAGAGGAGGTGGGTGGCGTGGTGGATGGAGGTGCGAGTGACGATGAACTGGTGAGCGTTGAGCGGAAAAGACGCAGAAAATGAGAATGAAATGACCTTGGAGTGAGCGGTGTCGACGATGACGGCAGACGAGCAATAATTGGGTATTGGGGGACACAGAATGGGGTTGGCCTAACAAAACTTCATCCGCTCTATGATACCAACACTGACAGTTGGCGGTGGACGTTGTTGGCGACGTTGTCGAGTCTGTCGTGGACGTCTTGAGTTGTGTTGGTGGTGGTGCTGTTTTGGATTCACACTAGCTTCGATCGGATTATCGTGAATCGACCCGCGGTACACGTGCACTCGCCCAAACCCCATGAACAATCCAACAGTTCGAATGGACGTATCGTATTTCACAGCAAAAGATGCGAAGCATTAAATATGTGTACTGTCCAAAATGTCAATGTATCTGCGCTAGAGAAAGGGGGTCATGAGGAAATCGTAATAAATAAATATCATAAAAATATGAAGTCAGTGTCAACATCAATCATGCTCACGATCCCACCCGACTTCTGGGATCGAGCTAACCCTCCATTCGCGAAGTCGCGCACGCCGGAGCAGGTAGCTCATTAGTCGCATGACTAGTGCCAGCCCGCCTTTCCTTCAGATCGGGACCCAGACCCTGAGTTTTGCCTGACACTAGACGAAGCGGCACCCCCACTCGAACTCAAGTTCGAGCCCCCTCCTGCATTCGAAGTCGAGTTGTTCTTTCCAAAGCCGACAGAAGTGAGCAGCGGCAAGGAAGCCGGCTGGTCCACAGACAATGGTGCACGCAAAGTTCTGTGGGTATCTGCCAGGTTGAGCTCCGTGGGCAACGCTGGCAGTCGGCGAGGCCTCCGTGAAGAGCATTTGCGGAGGGAAGACTTGACAGTATTTTGGCGGGATAGTGGATTGGCGAAGTATACGGAGTGATCCAAAGGCGCGGAAAGCTGAGAGTACACCGACTCAGTCTCAAGGTCGTCGTCTTCTCCGTCGTCTTCCTCCCCGTCTCCTTGGTTCACATCCCTCTGACTTTCCTCGACGTCTCGGAGTGCATCCGCAAGCAGTGCATCAACATCAACCAGGGTGCCCGATGAGTCCATGGTCGCGGAACAGCTCCCCGGATAACCTAGTGAAGAGCTAGGTGAGAGGGCAACTGACTCCGATGCCTGTGCTCGCGATTGGAGCATCCGATGAAGGAACAGACTTTGCTGTGGTTTGAGGGATATCCCATCAGCCACATTGGCAATGTCAGACTGTGATCGCGAAGGGTTAGACGACGCGGAATCAGGGTTACGAGCGGGTGTAATACTGAGAATGGCTGGGGTCGCTGAATAAGTGATGGTTCCAGCCGCAACTACTTGGCTGATCTCTGCCAGATCAATTTCGTACAGGCTATATTGGCTGTCTCGAGGCCAGGGTGAGATAGAGTCTGAGCGGAGAGGAGTTGCCTTTTGGGAGTGAACTTGTGAGGTGGACGCGTGTGTTGGCCATGTAACTTGAGACATGAGAGGTTCGGTAGAAATTGAGTGACCAGGGAATGCCTTTTTCTTCCGGGAACTAGTGCTCGGCACATGAGTTGGATTCGCGACCCTCGTGAGTTCGCGTCTGCGTCGACGATTGAGGAGATAGAGCATGAGTCCTATGAAGAGGACACCTCCTAACAAGGACCCAATGATGATCCATGCGATCGTTTCGGAAGAGAGCGCAGAACCACCTGAACTCGAAGATGAGTTGATGCTCGTAGGCACTGCAGGCTGAGTTGTAACAGTGACGACAACCACTGGCATGGTTATACCTGGTTATACTGAGCAACCAAATGGATGGGTGTGACTGCGAAATAAAACAGATGATTTGGAAGAGGGCCGTATCGCTTTAAGTATTGGTTATGCACCATGATACAGGCTTGGCGCAAGGGTTGGCTGTGCTTAGAGCTGTGTCGAGAGTTTGAAACAGGGAACTGCACTTTACCGGGCGTTTCGCACTGTTTACGGGTTACGGTAAGACGTCGTTAGTGAGCCTCAAGTGAGGTGAGACCATCGTCAACATACGTCGTCGTGCACTGGAATGGGATGCCCTGCTTGACTTCTCGTGTGTCAATTGAGCCAACTTAGCCAACATGGAGACATGATCAATTGATCAACATCGTGAAGACAGTTTGAAGATGGAAGTAACCACAACGTCTGTCTAAGCTTGGTCTAAGCCGAACGTCGACGATGACCGTCGGTTGACGGCGACCCGCGGTCACGTTATACGACCTCTGGGTACTCCACATTCGATGCCGATTGCTACTCAAGCGTGCCAAAGTCACCGTGACAACATTCCCTGCATCGACACAGCGACTTAAATGAACGGCTGTTCAGCACTCTTTCGTAGCTAAGCAAGCCTTCTCATTGGCTGGCAAGCACCTAAACGATCCCAAAGAGTGTCTTACAGCACGATTACTAACACCTTGTCCAAAACGAGGTTCCTAAGGCTGCCAAAAAATCGGCTAGGTTCGCAGATGTGGGCAAGTTAGGAAGATGAATCGATGTCGATCATGATGCCCGCTCCCAGCATGCTCCCCCTGTGAATTTCATGTCATTGCTATATTAGTATGTGTCTACAGGGTGCTTCTTCAACCAGCGTTCAACGACACCCTCCATGGGGCACGCCGTGGACTCCGCTCGAGAACCCTCGGTTTTGTACATCTCTGAGCAGCATGTATAAAGCTTGCGCACATACTCGTCGCACTTCTCGGGTTTATAGGTGTTGCGGGAGAGGCAAGCTTGCAAGGCGCAGGCTGTCCGTACATTGCCAATGGGAAGAGAGTGGCATTCGAATCACCATGATCGTTCCGTGAGTTTTTCTTAGGACCTGGGCTCACCTTGTTCCTGACACCGTTGCGGTAGAGACTACTTTCCAGGAGGCTGTCAGCGTGTCGTCCCACTGCGGGGGTCAACTCACCGTCATCTGCGGTGATGGAGTACTTGGCAGGGGCCGGCGTTCCCCGCGAACGCCGATCTGAAAGGACTACCCCTATAACCACCCCTCCCCCTTCTGACCCTTCTGGTGAATGTGACCGTTCGGACTTTGTGTTCACGTTGCCTGAAGTCCAAGCCTCATTGTGGGCTCACGTACCTAGTAGGCTCGAGGTTATTCTCCCCTTTGGCTAACCCAAGAACCGATCATCATTCGTTCTCTAGCATTCAGTGTTGTGATTCCACTCATCTAGCTTGCATAACAGTCATGACATATTTTTTACTGGTACAAACCACACTTTGGCTAAAATCATACACGGAGTAGCAACTAGTCACACGACCTTTGGAGGTGAGTACCAACTTGAAGCAACTGACATGCTCGATCAGCCTGAGCACCATCGTCCAGGGAGACATGAGGCCGTCCCGTTCGTTCAATACCTCGAATGACGAATGACGCGGGGTTAGGGATGGAGTAAAGGTCAATCGGAAACGCAAGAAGGGATTAGCCTGGTTATCGACTCCGAATATCGAGCAACGACCTTGCAACGATGACGATGAATCAACTCGGAGGACGTAATTGAAATATGATTGGGCAATAGCGCCTCCTACAAAATGTCCCAATCCATTCGCAAAGTGGGAGACGAAGGCATGAACGTAGTTGGAGAAGCAGCGTAATCTCGGAAGAGAACTCCAAGATCCTTGAAGTTGGAAATCGAAGGAACCTGAATCTCACAAGGCGTGGCAGTGCAGAGATCAGTGGTCACTAACTCTTTCAATCCCATCTCGCCGAGTCCATTGGGGTTCAACGTTCAACGCTCAACGTTACTGTATCTGCGATAAGGCTCTTACAGAGTGAGTTAAGTTAACCCACAGTGTGCCAACTGACATCGCTTCCGACTTGCAATTGAGGACGGGCCGCACGAAGTCTTCGTGAAATACTTACGTAACCGAACTCACGGCACGATCATTTACACGAGTCCCTGCACTTGCATTTTCACCCTCTAGCTCTCCATGAGACATGGCGGACAAAAGCTCTGGCCACTGGCAAAGCGAGTACGATTGGAAGAGCGGCCCAGTCACGGTACAGCCTACATCCGAACCGAATTCAGATTCGCAAATCACAAATTCTCTATGCGTACTGTTCGAGCCTGGCGCCCGATGTCAATTCTCGAGCGTCCGCATAGCTCTGTGCTGTCAGCACAACATTCCATTAGATGTACGAAAACATTGGGTAAGTACGACACTTTCTTTCTTCGAGTTGTTTTTTCGACCTCACTGATCCCGTATGCTCAGGAAATTGAAATAAGGCCGAGCTCATCAAGTCTCACCAACAGTGTCTCCTCTAATCCAGGATCAAATGCATGCTCGCTACCAACGTACAATGCAATATTTATTGTCGATTGTATCCCTTCATCTCGGCGGCCAGCATACAATCAAGCTCGTATCGGAATCATCCAGTTTCGCGACGAGGGATTCTCTGATCCACTGAGCGACACCTTTTTCGAGCACGTTCAGCCATTGACGGAGAACACACATAGTGTTTCCGTCACATTCACCAGCTCGAAGTTGATATCGGCTTTGGTACCACGCCCCCGTGTTCCCTTCTTCCAGCCAGAGATTACTCATTATGCCGCTACCGAACGCGTCGTGCGCGTGTTCCCTACTCTTCCTACTCGCAAACGCAGGACCATCACTCTCCCGGCAGATGTCCTGTTTGTAATCTTCGAAAATGTTTTCGACCCGGCAAACCCCCACTGGCGCAGAGATGTCGTGTCATGTGCGTTAACGTGTCGTCAATGGACATGTGCACTTTCTGGCGGATTTCTATTCCGCGACTTTCGCTCCAGAGGCTTCCAGGAAGGACATCCTCCCGATCTTTTCACCTTGACTGCTGCACTCATTGCGCAGCCGCATAACTGTCGCTTCATCAAACATATCTCACCACAGTACTTTGAAAGACACCCAATGTGGTCCCAGCTTCCCGATGACCCTCCCGACCCCCAATTCCCAATCACTTCGATATTCGTTCACCTCGACGTTTTCCGTAAACGTCAAAACCAATGTGCGAGGTTCATTGACACTTTCGTGTCACTTCTCCGTTCTCTCAAAAGCGTTCATACCCTTTGTCTCGATCGCAAGTCACTAAACACTTCGTTGCTGGACTTTTTACGCAACCTTCCCACATCCATGAACGTGCAAACATTGGTCATCGACGAGCCTGGCGAGTTTCCCAAGTCTGGAACACCCATGGCACAAGTACTCTCCTGCATCCCTAAATGGCCGTCCATCAGGCGTCTCAGCATCTCTGGCATTCAAGAGCGCGACGATTATGTTAGCGACGAGGACATTGTCTTGGAGCCCATGACGTTTCCCCTCACCGAAATCAATATCAAGGAGACCCTCATCATGGACGACGAGCTCATGTGTCTCATAAGTTCCTCGGCATCCTCCCTTCGTCAGCTCACAATGAGTAGCATTGAGAGCACCACAAATGCAGGGCTTGCCTTTGCCTTGCGTCACATTTCCAAATTTCTCACCTACCTGTCGATGATGAACATTGAGCATCAGTTCTCGCTCGACGAGGGTGAAGAATATGCGTTGGATACCGTGATTTCTGATATGGAGCGGTTGGAGCACTTGATGATCACCCCGGAGCTCGCGTCAGAACTGATGCTCGAACGAGGTACACGCGCGTTTCAGTCAAGCCATGGTCGTCCTGTGATCAAGCTTGAATTATTCGTTTTTGGATGGTCTCGAGACAATGGGATTATGGGAGCGGCGGAGATGGACTGGCCAGGCTGGGAGATCACGCGCACGGTTCGCAAGTATATGCGGGGTCTATACTTTCGAGGTCGTAGTGTCGACTGATGATTTGAATTAACATAGTTGCCTTGCTGGTTTATCCAACACCATTATTCTTGCAGACTGGACCAACAGGAAAGAATGTTGATCTCTAAGCTACTAGATCCGATCACCATTGTGCTCGTAAGAACCCGGATTATTCTTCTTCTATTCCTGGGTGAAAACTCTTTCTTGCTCAAGTGCCTTCTCCGCCAACGTTCCTCAGGTCACGCGATGCACTGCAGCACAGCAACAGATTGGCAACAAATCACAATTCATTCACATTCACCTTCACCTGTGAGATTCTCTCAAACTACATCCGATTCCAAACTTTAACCAAGCCACGCCTTCACTAACACTCTTTACTCTTTTGACACATTTACAACCCCCAAGACTTTGATCCCATTCACGCGTTGATAATGATAGGGGAACATCCGATGTTAATCAGCCCGCTCTATAGAGAGATATCGGTGACTGCCTCAGGCTCTTGCGAACAGTATTACTCACGAAGTTATTGCCAGTGCAGCAGACGGGCTGCTGGGTGCAAGCGCTGCCGACACCAGTGCCCCCACCCGTGATTGGGGAGCAACTAAGGCCAACCTGGCCAGTCGTACCAGACCCCGGGATACCCAACCAACCCATGAGTTCAGTAATGGTGTTGGAAGAGGACTAAGGAACGTTCCTGGTCAGTGTCTGCGTCTTAGTGGAGATAGTGACGAGAAAGCTCACGTCTTGGACGCTGTTGCAGCAGTGGAGGTCTCCAGTGTTGCACTGGCCGCCCGAGTTGCCATTTTGGTAGCCCTGGTTTTGGTCGCCGGAGTTTCCGTAGCCCGGCTTCTGATTGCCTTGGTTTGAGTTTCCGTAGCCCGAGTTTCCGTAGCTCTGGTTTCCGTAGCTTGGGTTTCCGTAGCCCGAGTTTCCGTAGCCGCCCTGGTTTCCGTAGCCTGGGTTTTGGTTTCCTGGCTTCTGGTAGCCAGAGTTTTGGTTGTCCGGGTGTTGGCCCGAAATACTGGGGGCAGCGACGGCCAAGGCCGCGATGCAGAGGAGAATCGCAGAGGGGCGGATGAACATTGTTGTAAGTGGGTCGGTTGGGCTTTTACTGAACGAGCTGAAGTTCCTGCTGGTCAATGGCGCATCCTCTCACATTTTATACCTTTCAGCTCCCCTCCTGACGCCCAAGCCTCCAAGGAGACGGTGCGAAATTGGTACGTTCCTTGATCGCAGACCAAACCATTTCACAAGCAATGCTGGCAATATTGCGTTCCAGAATTTTTTTGTGAGCGCTGTTAGTGTCACCACAGTGCGCGTGAACGATATAAAATGGGCACAAAATCAAGGGGGGACGCACGAACAAAGTCGCCGCCGCGACTGACGCACGCCGACGCCAACGCTCATTGATCCACCGCACTCCGTCCGACGTCGGGTTCGAGTCTGGTCCATCTGTTCCCCGAACAAGATACCTTCAAAGGGGTATCAGAGTGATCACCTTGTCACCGCGCCGAACCAAAATAACAAGGATCAATGAAAGGTAATGTACAAGACGACGTTGGTCCATCCTTGAAAGAGTGAAGGTACGTCTCAGCCCCTGAGAAGCATCAGCAACTTGACGACTGTTTGTGTGAGGCAGAAGGCGACACAAATTTAATGAAATTCTTCTGCACTAGAGAGTACTCCTCGTCTCGACGTCTCGACCTCAGGTTCAAAAGTCACGTAAATGGCTCGGTGCTACATTCAAATGTGTTGTCTTTCCATCAGCAATACAGCCGGCGTCCCATTCGATGGCATAAATCCAGAGGCTGAGGCCATCAGGCTGTCCTGCATGTATACTTTCAGGGGTGGTCTAGATTGAGGTGCGGAAAAATGCGCTTTTTGAGTGTCGTGCGTGACGAGATCCTCTCGGATAACGTCAAGCATATCGCCACGGCAGTCACAAGGTATGTTGTATTGAAAGCTGGAGCGGAGAAAGCGGTCGTTAGATCATCCCGTGGGTCCTGAGGCCTGAGAGATCGATGAAGAGACTTTTCCAGATCGTACATCTGCGGAAGATTGAGCTTACGGATGGACGGATAAGAGAGCGACATGCCTTATCCAGGGATTCCAAGTGACAATCTTGGAAATAAACCATGATTGCTCGTTGGATGACAGAGTACTGGCGCATATTGACCTGACATTCGAAACTCACTGCGACGAGTTCTTAGAGATGCGCCAGACTTGCGAGACCATTGATTGTTATTCTATGCCGACTGGCGTAGCTAGTAGAACACTGAAAGGAATTGGTGGAAAGCAGCAGGGATAGCAAGTAGATAGCAAGACGAAAAGCGACAAATCAGCAGTTAGATCTTTATGACGACGACGAAAGCATATCACGAAGAGAGGGAACTTGAGGACAAGAGCTCAGGAACTCCTGCAGAACGGAGAAAAGCATCGCTGCCGTTGGCCGATCCTCGGCCGATGACCAGCATCGCTGAATGAATTCCCAATGGTGATCATCCATCGCCCGCGATTCTGGACGCTTGGGTTTGTGTCCCTGGAACATTCGTACAGCGATCACACCCTCTTCCCAAACTTCCGACCATGGTTGTTTTCCCGAAAACACCTACGATGAGATTGGTGTTAACATCGATTTGCCTATGCGCCGCCCATACGAACCTGCATAGCGAGGCATCCAAAAGAGTAGATATCGCTCTTGGGGGTCCTTTCGGGTGGGTTTCCTTCTTCTTCCGAGTCAGGAAGGATCAGTTCTGGTGCACTCCAACGTATTGCACCTGGTCGTGCAGTGGACCTCTGGAGGTATGTCAATGCTTCAGGTATGTTCCCCACCACCGTAGAATAGCCAAAATCAGCTAGGCGTGCGGTGAAATTTTCATCCACGAGTACGTTGTTCTACGGAGTCATTAGTAGATCTGTAGATCTCTAATTTATTGTAACCTACGCCATTGAGATCCCCATGAACAATAGGAGATATGCGGAAGCAGTGCACTGTGGAGTGTGTTGTCAATATAATTTTGCGAGCATCAGTGTTGATGACGAACAGTAGTCGAGCCCACTGGCAATATCCGACAGCTATCATTAATGAATGAGTAAGGGGGTAGCAAACGCAACTTGAAGGACGACGTACAAACTGGAGTTGGTGGGCACCACTCAGCTGTTCACCACGATTTCCAAGGAAGCTTTGAAGACTTCCATTTGGCATCCATGCGGAGACCAATGCCAGCGAACCTTGCATTCCGAACCCGGTCGTAGTACCCAGGAATGGTACAATGTTAGGATGGTCCAATCTCCTCCATATCCCGAGTTCTCGACGAACCATCTAAGTATCACCGTAACTCAGGAGTCAGCGTATATCTACGACGACACGGGGTTTCAAATTACCTTCAAGTTGACGGCGTGGGAAGCAGTGTCCTCTTGTTCCAACGTGAAGCGGAAACGGAATGCTTTTACAGCGACCTGGCATGAAGGAATGTACGGTGTAAGTAAAGAAGCGGTCACAAGAGTTCGAGCATTGCTCTAACCTCGATGAGACCTGTAGGGCTATGGTAGCGGCATCTAAATACATCACCAAAACCACCTGCGTCCGAGTATTGGTCCTCAATTTTGACGATGTAGCGGGTGAGATCGAGTGGCGTAGTGCCGATGTCGGATAATGCAGATGGTTCCCGCGGCTGAGTTGTCTTGCCCGACTACGGTGGGGGTGGGTTAATTGTTTCTGAAAGACACATACTCCTTCAGATACCTGATTCTCAGCCTCACTCCACCATGGAGTAAGCCATAATGAGATCTCGTTCTCTTCTGCGGCTGCTACAATGTCGTTCCATGGAGAGATACTGACTGCAAGCGCTCGATTTCCGAGTTGCAGAGGGTGTCCGATGGGATGTCCCTGAGATGTATCCCAGAAACGGATGGTCCAATCGTTGGATCCACTTGCAAGTCTCGTACCATCTAGGGAAAGCGAAATAGAGAAAATCCCGCTGGTATGACCTGTCCACGGTTCTCCAATTTGTTCCCCCGTCTCTGAATTCCAACAGCGAACCGTTCTATCCCAAGACGCAGAGTAGATCCTGGTACCATCACATGACCATAGCAGGTCATTGACATCGATCGTGTGTCCTTCGAGCTTCAGGATTTGCTGACCATTCTCGACGTCGTAGATGTGCATGTCGTTGCCCCGCCCACACGCGAGTTTGGTTCCGTCGGGCGAAAAACGGTGCTGTCCCACTCCCCCACCAATCTCGATCTTCTGTTTGGTTTGTCCCCCCATCAATTCACGGATGACAAGGGTCAGATAGCCACTATACGCAACGAGTCGATCGTCTGCCGATATGGAAATGTTGGGCATCTCTTCCGTATGTTTCCATTCTTCAATGAGTTGGTGCGTCTCGGAATCCCATATCGTTATTCGCCCATCAAGATCGCTGCTGATTATCCTCCTCCCATCACTCGTGACAGCAAGACGCCAGACACGACCCGCATGGACCATCTCCTTCCCTTCCTGGCGGCCATCTTCTACCTTCCATACTTTCACTGTCCTATCGTAAGAACCGGTGATAAGTCGCTGCCCATCCAGGTGCGCCATCGTCATGATCGAATTCTCGTGCGCAGAGATGGTGCGGAGAGCGTGAGCGCTCTGTTCACCAGATTGTGGTGCTGCATTCGACATGATGAAACGAGATGGCTGGATGATGGGTGGGGAGAAGGTTTTCAAGAGGATTGCCTCACAAGGGTTGGCCTCCCATGTCAATCAAGAAGCCGACAGAAATATCTCTTTCAAGCGCCCATTGCCACTGTCGTCATTGTCACCAATTCCCGGTCATGATTCCCCCCGAGCATACTGTTCGCAGTTGTTCTGAGTTGATCACTGGTACAGGGGTACGCTACGACTGTGATCAGCATCCACTCAGCTGTCCTCCATGAAGTGAAGCGGAGTTGGGACACTCCAATCAAAGCAAGTGCATTAGTCGTGCCGTTGGTGTGACGAAACAAGGACCCATATGGATAAACAAATGCAAATAGTTTCTCTTGGAACTTCGAAGCCGCATGTTCGACAAGGCTTAGCTCGTCAAAGTTTCCTGGATAAGTGCGACGATTCGGAGCGCTCAGCACTTCCTTGGTGTAAAGCACCATGGCGGGCATCAAGTACTTATAGAGACAAGCTTGCAGTCGAAGGTGCAATAACTACAAGCCGGTACATTGACCCTATGACGTCGACAAAACAAATATACTTCGCCACGTCCAACAGCTGACCTGAAGCGTGCTGCGAGGTCAGAGGTCGTTAGGAGATGATCATGGAAAGCCAACATACTAGTACCAACCGGAGTCGATGGACATTGGATTCGCGAGGCAACTAGCCCAGCCAATTCTCATTGCACTATCCTACGAGATCACATCACGAAGAGAGGGAGATTGCGAGCAAGCGCTCAAGTATTCCTGAAGAACAGAGGCCAACATCCTCGCTGTTGGCCGCTCCTCGGCAGAGGACCAGCAACGTTGGATGAATTCCCAGTGACGATCATCCATCGCCCGCGATTCCGGGCGCTTGGGTTTCTGGCCCTTGACCATGCGGACAGCGATCGCACCCTCTTCCCGAACCTCCGACCATGGTTGTTTACCCGACAGCACCTGTGAGGAGATTAGCGTGTACACGAACTATACACATTTCGCTCCGACGAACCTGTAGAGTGAGGCATCCGAAAGAGTGGATGTCGCTCTTGGGGGTCCTCTCGGGTGTTTCATCATCTTCAGCAAGAATCAATTCCGGTGCACTCCATCGTATCGCACCTGGTCGTGTAGTAGACCTCTGGAGGTACGCCAGCGCTTCAGGTATGTTTCCCACCACCGTAGAATAGCCAAAATCAGCCAAGCGAGCGATGAAATTGCCATCCACGAGCACGTTGTTCTACGGAACAGTTAACAAATCTGGATTTCAGCGCATTGCTCTGACCTACGCCATTGAGGTCCCCGTGAACTATTGGACTCCCAGGGAAGGAGTGCACTATCAGGTGTGTGGTCAGCAAAATACCCCGGGAATAGGCTGCCGACGTACGGTAATCGAGCCCGTTGGCGATGTCCAACAACTGTCATCAACGGATGGATGAGTAGACAGATAAGAGGACACATGGGCAACGTACAAACTTGATTTGGTGGGCAACATGGAGTTGTTCCCCATGATTTTCGAGGAACCTGTAAAGAGTCCCATTGGGGATCCACGTAGAGACCAGTGCTAGTGAACCTTGCATTCCAAACCCAGTCGCAGTACCCAGGAATGGAACAATGTTAGGATGATCCAATCTCCTCCATATCCCAATTTCTCGGCGAACCATCTAAGTATTACGTTAAGGATTAGCATACATCCACTCCTGAGCACATCAGATTACCTTGACGGCATGGGAAGCATTGGCCCCTTTGTCCATCGTGAACTTGAATCTGAACGACTTGACGGCTACCTGAAAGAATTGAAAGGAGGTGTGTAAGTAACGAGCGGTCAGGAATCTAAACACTGTTCCAACCTCGGTGGTGCCCGTAGGGCTATTGTAGTGACATCTATATACATCACCAAAAGCGCCTCCTTCCGGGTATTGGTCCTCAAGTTTGACGATAAATTGGGTGAGATCGAGTGGCGCCGTGAGGGAACGGTTGCTTGAATCTTTCTGGAAAGTCGAGGCATGCGACAGGATCGATCCTGCTGGCGGCGGAGCGACTGGAGGTGTCATTGATGGGAGGTTGAATGAGAGGCCACGGGAGCTATCGGCTGGCTGTGAAGGGTAAGATCCCTAATGACAAATGAACACGACTTTGTGAGGTGGTAGGCGAGCTGTTACCTCAAGTGAATACGGCTCTGGAACGTTCTCAGGACTGGGTGGGTTTCTCTGTTCTAGTGTATGCGTGGTTGGGTAGGGGGTGGTAGTGGTAATGTCGGGTGATACGGGTGGTATTGGTGGAGAATTAGGTTCGCTTGACTGCGGATACTGGTTAGTAGACTCTGAAGGACAGCTAGTGGATGACATACCTGGTTCTCGTTGCTCCGCCATGGAACGCCCCAAAACGAGGTGGTTCCATCTACTCCTGCAGCTGCCAGCATGTCGTTCGATGGAGCGATGCAGACTGCCAACACTTTATTTTCGTGTTGGAGAGGGTGTCCGATAGGATGACCAGATGCATCCCAGAAACGGACAGTCTGATCGCTGGACCCACTTGCTAGTTTTGTGCCATCTTGTGAAAGCGAAAGCGACCAAATGGAGTCGGTGTGACCTCCCCATGGTTGTCCGATTTGTTCCCCCGTTTCTGTGCTCCAACAGCGAATCGTGTTATCCCAAGACGCAGAGTAGAGTTTGGCACCATCACGCGACCACTGTAGAGAGTTGACCCAATAATTGTGTCCCTTGAGTGTACGGATTCGTCCCCCGCTCTCGACGTCGTAGATGAGGATGTCCGTGCTGCCAATCGCGAGTTTGGATCCATCACGGGAAAAACAGAGTGCCCTTCCAACACCAATTTCGATCTCGTGTTTGATTCGTCGACCGTTCATCTCCCGAATGATGATGGTCCCGTCGCCATACGCGAGGAGTCGATCATCTGCCGAAATTGCAATTACAGGGTACCTCTCTGTGTGTTTCCAACCTTCGACGAGTTCCTGCGTTGCTGCATCCCACACTGTAATTTTTCCCGCATTATCCGAGCTAATTATCCTTCTCCCATCGCTCGTCACAGCAAGATCACGGACACTTGCTGCGTGGACCATTTCCTTCCCTTCTTGCCTGCCATCTCCTACCGTCCATATCCGAATCGTCTTATCTTCACAACCGGTCACTAGCCGTTGGCCGCCAGGGAGGTACGCCATGGTCAAGATCCACCCTGCGTGCCCATCGATTGTGCGAAGAGGCCGATCGTCATGTTGGGAAGATTCGTACACTTCAGTGGACATAAGGTGGATGGGGGTGGGGGAAAAGAGTTCCGAGACGACTACTCCACGAGGGTGATGTCTAACACGAGGCTGCCAAACAGACGTATCTTCGTCAAGCGCCCGTCTCCATCATCGTTTTCACCATTTCCTCGTCCCGGCTAACCCGCACAGGTATCTCAGCATGGTCCAGTGGCATGTCTTCATATCTAGAGCCCCCTTCTTCTATCGTGAACGTGAATCTCAATGCTTTTACAGTGACCTTGGAGATACACTTTTGAGCGGAGACTAGGCTCAATGGGTCATCGTCAAAGATACACGAACCTCCATTTCACCCAAGGGGCAATTATATTTGCACCTGTGGCCATCACTGAAACCTCGGCCTGTCCAACCTCGTCCTTGGTTTTGTATTTAAGAAACTCTATCCATGTCTCAGAGCAAACCTAACAGCGAGACAAGCTGCAGATCGTGGGCGAACATTATTCCTCTTACTACTATTCCACATTGAAGGCTTGTTATACCGCGGCTTGACAGCTATTCTCGGTCATCCATCCCTGTCACTTTGGGAACGCCCGTCTCCCACTCGTGGACAACAGATTTTAGTGCCTTAAATTTCTCGCTGGAGTCAGTGCAACTAACCCTCTGCCTGGTTCTCCTTCGGCGAGTAGTGGATGCTTGGCCTCTCCCCAAGGCACGCGCCGATGACCGCGTTCCCGACCCGTCTTTCCATGGTCAGGGGATCTTCATCCCCTTGCGATCCTTGCCGTTGTAGGCATCTTTACCCGTCCAACTTTCTTCGCCTTTTCCCTCCCAATCGCCTACTTTAGTCGTTTTCCTACAGAGCAACGGATTCTGCGATCCAGGCCGTCGCCTTACTGTTTCCAGCAGTCCTCACGGTAGCTTTGACAGCAGTTGTATTCATCGCAGCTGATACCTACCACCTTCGTTGGCTCCTTTTCCGAACCAGTAATCACGCCTTACAACTTTATCAAGTACAATCTTTCAGTACAGAACCTCGCCGACCATGGCCTACATCCGAACTGGTTGCATGTCGGGGCTAACCTATCGATGTTTCTCGGACCGCTACTCGCGTGGTTTGCGTTCTGTAGCGTTGACGACTATCTAGAGACTTCTAGGCGCATGGCTACTCGAGGAGTACATTTCGAGACAGATGCTCTCAGACAAAGTATGTCTTCTCCCGCTCAGTTAACATCTCAGCTCATCGTTGTCACAGCTATGATCCATATAGTAGTAGCCTCGTTGTCAGTGTTGTCTGTCCAGCCTCACCGGGAGCCGAGGTTTTTGATGCAGCTAGTTGTCCCGATTATTGTCCTGACGGCCACGGCAGATTTACCACCCCCAAGCAAGCTCCTCTTAGTAAGTTACCATCTTCTGGTCTTCGGGGATCGAAGCTTGACCGGGCCACATGCAATACAGCGCTCGCGCTCTTTTTTTGGTATCCTACATCAAGACGGGGTTGTTCCATCGCTTCTCTCCCTCCACTCAACGCTCAAAAATGCCCCCTCTGGTACGAGTACGCACATAGTATATCGGAAGACATGCATGCCTCCCCGGCATTTACTTGGAATCCCTGAGCCATGCATGTCGCTCTCTTACCAGTCCATCCGTATGCTCAATCTTCCGCATATGTACGATCTGGAAAAAATCTCCTTCATCAATATCTCAGTGCCCCTACAGGATGATCTAATGGCCGCTCTCTCCGCTCCAATGTTCAATAAAACATACCTAGTGACTCCCGTGGTGATATACTTGACGTTACCCGAGAGGATTTCGTCATGCACGAGACTCAAAAGGCGCATTTTTCCGCACCTCGATCTAGACCATATCCCTGAAAGTATACAGGCAGGATGGTCTGATGGCCTCAGCCTTGGGATTCATTCCATCGAATGAGGCGCCGGCTGTATTGCTGATTCGGAAAGACAACGCATTTGAATGTAGCACCGAGTCATTTACGTGACTTTTGAATCTGAGGTCGAGACGCCGAGACGAGGAGTACTTTGGAGTGCAGAAGAAGTTCATTAAGTTTGTCGCCTTCTGCCTCACACAGACAGTCCGTTGCTGATGCTTCTCAGGGGCTGAGACGTACCTACAATGTTTCAAGGATGCACGATGTTGTCTTGCACACTACCTTTCACTGAACCCTCGTTATTTTGGTTCGGCGCGCCAGCACGGTGATCGCTCTGATGCCCCTTTGAAAGTACCTTGTTCGGGGAACAGCTGCACCAGACTCGAACAGAGTTTCAAACCCGACGTCGGACGGAGTGCGGTGGATCAGTGAGCGTCGGCGTCGGCGTGCGTCAGTCGCAGCGGCGACTTTGTTCGTGCGCCCCCCCTTGATTTTGTGCCCATTTTATATCGTTCACGCGCACCGTGGTGACACTAACAGCGCTCACAAAAAGTTCTGGAACGCAATATTGCCAGCATTGCTTGTGAAATGCTTTGGTCTGCGATCAAGGAACGTACCAATTTCGCACCGTCTCCTTGGAGGCTTGGGCGTCAGGAGGGGAGCTGAAAGGTATAAAATGTGGGAGGATGCGCCATTGAACAGCAGGAACTTCAGCTCGTTCAGTAAAAGCCCAACCGACCTACTTACAACAATGTTCATCCGCCCCTCTGCGATTCTCCTCTGCATCGCGGCCTTGGCCGTCGCTGCCCCCAGTATTTCGGGCCAAAACCCGCACGACCAAAACCCTGGCTACGGAAACCAGGGGTACGGAAACCAGGGCCACGGAGACCAAGGCTACGGAGACCAGGGCTACGGAAACTCGGGCCACGGAGACCAGGGCTACGGAAACCAGGGCTACGGAAACTCGGGCTACGGAAACGAAAACCAAGGCAGCCAGAAGCCGGGCTACGGAAATTCCGGCGACCAAAACCAGGGCTACCAAAATGGCAACTCGGGCGGCCAGTGCAACACTGGAGACCTCCACTGCTGCAACAGCGTCCAAGACGTGAGCCTTCTCGTCACGGTCGTCACTGAGACACAGATACTGATCAGGAGTGTTCTTTAGTCCTCTTCCAGCACCGTTACTGAACTCATGGGTTGGTTGGGTATCCCGGGGTCTGGTACGACTGGCCAGGTCGGCCTTAGTTGCTCCCCAATCACGGGTGCTGGCACTGGCGTCGGCAGCGCTTGCACCCAGCAGCCCGTCTGTTGCACTGGCAATAGTTTCGTGAGTAATGCTGTTTGCAAGAGCCTGAGGCAGTCACTGATATCTCTCTATAGAGCGGGCTACTCAACATCGGATGTTCCCCTATCACTATCAACGCGTGAATCGGATCAAAGGCTCGGGGGTTGTAAATGTGTAGAAAGAAGGCGTGGCTTGGTTAGAGTTTGGAATCGGATGTAGTTTGAGAGAATCTGGCGAAGGTGAATGTGTATTATTGTGATTTGTTGCTGTGCATCGCGTGACCTGAGGAACGGGCGAGATTCAAAACGATGGCCCACACGACTCGGAAGAATTTGCCTGAGGGACTTTAGCAAGAAAAAGATCCACGAGTAACCAGCTTGGCTCCCAAATGTCTATGTAATGCGTTATCCGCCAAGACCAACTTCCAAGTCAAGGCTAGACGAAACGCATATGCTCGGTAAAGCGTAGCTCTTGACACAGCTGTAAGCACAGCCAACCCTTGCGCCGAGCTGCATCATGGCGCCTGCCATCAATCACTTTCAAGCGATACGGCTCTCTTCCAAATTCTTTGTTTTTCTTCGCAGTCACCCATCCCCGAACCGTGTATAACCATGCCAGTGGTTGTCGTCACTGTTACAACTCAGCCTGCAGTGCCTACGAGCATTAACTCATCTTCGGGTTCAGGTGGTTCTGCGCTCTCTTCCGGAACGATCGCAGGGATCATCATTGGGTCTTTGTTAGGAGGTGTCCTCTTCATAGGACTCTCGCTCTATCTCCTCAATCGTCGACGCACTGGCAGACGCGAATTCACGAGGGTCGCGAACCCAACTCATGTTTCGAGCACTAGTTCCCGGAAGAAAAAAACATTCCCTCGTCACTCACAAAGACCTTCCGTTTCTAACGAACCTCTCATGTCTCAACTTCCATGGCCAATACACGCGTCCACCTCACAAGTTCACTCCCCAAATGCAACTCCACCTCGCTCAGGCTCTCTTTCACCTGGGACTCGAGACGGCCAATATAGCATCTACGAAACTGATTGGGCAGAGATCAGCCAAGTAGTTTCGGCTGGAACGGGAACCATCACTCATTCAGCGACGCCAGCCATTCTCAGTATCCCACCCGCTCGTAAACCCGATCCCGCGTCGTCTAACCCTTCGCGATCACCGTCTGACATTGCCAATGCGGCTGATGGGATATCCCAAAACCCACAGCAAAGTTTGTTCCTTCGTCGGATGCTCCAATCGCGCGCACAGGCATCGGAGGTAGCTGCCTCACCTAGCTCTTTACCAGGTTATCCGGGGAGCTGTTCCACGGCCATGGACTCATCGGGCACTCTGGTTGATGTTGATGCATTGCTTGCGGATGCAGAACGCAATGCACGCCGAGACGCCGAGGCGAGTCAGAGGGCTGTGAACCAAGGAGAAGGGGAGGAAGATGACGGACAAGACGATGACCTTGAGACTGAGTCGGTGTACTCTCAGCTTTCCGCGCCTTTGGATCGCTCCGCATACGTCGCCGATCCACTATCCCGCCAAAACAGTTTCAAGTCTGTCCTCCGCCAAAACTCTTCATGGAGACGTGGTCGAGTGCCAGCGCTGCCCACGGAGCTACCCCCGGTCGCTGAAGTTCCTGATACCCCCAGAACTTCGGATGTCGCCAGCTCTCGGCCAGCGTCTATAGCGTTGAACTCATCGCTGGATGCCCATGGCTCACATGGGACACGCTCACGTACATCATCGTCTGTGGCAGACCAGCCGGCTTCCTTGCCGCTGCTCACTTCTGCCAACTTTGGAAAGAACAACTCGACTTCGGCTGGCTCTCTCTCGTCGAATGCAGGAGGGGGCTCGAATTCGAGTTCGAGTGGGAGGGCTTCACGGTATCCGTCACTCGCTTTGTCTAGTGTCGGGCAAAACTCCGGTTCTGAGTCCAGATCTGAGGGGGGGACGGACTGGCACCATCCACCAGGTGGTCTCGCAGCTTTGATATCGCTGGAGATAGGAACGCTGCATAATCCACACTCTCCAGTGGAGCAGCCGCAATCATCGCCACCATCGCAGACTGGCGTGTCTGGTACGCCTAGTCATGCGACTAATGAGCCACCTGCGCCGGATAAGCGTGCGCGACTTCGCGATGGGAGGGTTAGCGCGATCACAGAAGTCGAGAGAAGGTCGTTGGTGCAGGGTGGGATCGTGAGCATTGATGTTGCATTGTAAAGACATTGACTTGATATTTTTATGATATTTCTTCATTACGACTTCCTCGGACTTACCATTCGGAATACATACCACTGCTATCGGCAGCCCTGCACAAGCAGGAGCACCCTCTCAGTCATCCAAGTCCCAGTCAACTCAAGCTAGAACTCCATTGACCTAAGTCTGTCATCATTTGCCCATTGGCAGCAAGTCCACTCGACCGTGACGTTCCTCGGTGGATAGGGAATCGATTGAAGCTTGTCGCGAAAAGCGCGAAATCACTACACAATCATCGTTTGGTACCTTTTTCAGATCGAATACGACTACAGAATATGTTGTACAAATGAGGCATAGCTATCACAGATGATCATATGTATGAAAACAAATTTGAACCAAACTCCTAGGCAGCTTAGAACCCCATGGAATGATCCTCACTCACTCGACGACGACAATGACGATGTCAAAGCAAACATATCTCGAAGGGCTATGAACTGAGGGCAGGAGCTCAAGAATTCCTGAAGCGAAGATACCAGCATATTCGCTGTAGGTCTGTCCTTGACCGGGGCCCAACAAGTTTGAATGAACCCCCAGTGAACATCTTCTATCGCCAGAGACTCCGGACGGTTAGGATTCTGGCCCTTTGTCATGAGCTTCAAGATGGCACCGTTTTGCGAGAATCCAGACCACGGCAATTTACCCGACAGTGCCTATAGGCAGTTCAGAATAGGTTCGAAGTTTGAAACTGATAGACTTGCCTGAAGGCTGATACATCCGAAAGAGTAGATATCGCTTTTCGGTGTTCTTTTGTAGGTCTCTTCGTGTTGTTCTGGGGCACTCCAGCGGAGCGTGCCCGGGCTCGCTGTAGACCCTGCTAGATATGTCAAACCTTGAGGGATGCTTCCCACAAACGAAGAGAGGCCGAAATCGACCAAACGCGCAGTAAAACTCTCATCGAGGAGCACATTATTCTGCCAGGGAGTTAGGGGGAAAAATAGTGGTTATCCTGTAATGACGCACACCGCTGAGATCTCCGTGTATGATTGGGTAAGAATGTACTTGTCCAATCGTCATCAAAAAACTGACAAGCATTCAGATTATGATTCTGAAGGATGACGTACAGTAATCGAGCCCATTGGCGATGTCGGAGAGCTAATCGAGAGACGGGATTGGAGGATGCAAGAATATGAAGGCAAGAAACAAACATACCATCTGGAGTCGATGTCCTATGTTGAGCTCCTCATTGTGACTTTCGAGGAACTTGTGAAGAGTGCGGTTCGGCATCCATAGAGAAACAGTTGACACTGAGTCCCGACGTCCGAACCCGGTTGTAGTGCCCAAAAAGGGTACGATGTTGGGATGTTCCAGTCGTTTCCAGATCCCCAACTCTCGACGGACCGCCTAATTAGCATGTTAGGACCCTATTTGTGTGGTGGAGTAATCTCATGACGATTACCTTGATGGTGAAGTTGAATCGAAATGCTTTAACTGCAACCTAAGGAAAGGAAGATATAAACGTACGTGATAGTAAACGCAATTGCCATACCTCCTTCGCACCCGATGAACTATTATACAAGCACTTATAGACGTCAGCGAAGGATCCTCCCTCGCGGTACTGATCCTCGAGTCTGACGATATGCGGAGTAAGATCCGGCGGTGCCGGGAATGACTGCAAATCAGCTTTATGTTTCTGAGAAAACAGGGCAGTAGGCACTGGTGTCGACTGTGCTCGTGATAAAATCAAATGGCGTGTTGTAGCTGGGAGATTAGCCGAATGATGACGACGAATAGGGGGTGACTTCAAATAGGTATCAGTTCATGAACTGGGGATCAGTGTCGTAGCATGAACTCACCTGCGCTCTCTGCAATGTGATGGTATTTTTTTTCGCTTGTGGTTCAACGTTTTCCCTGGATGTCGGTTCATGAGGCTGATCTGGATGCTCTTCGTTGATAAATTGTGCTGTTCGCAGAGGACCTGCACTCGAGGTTAATGTCACCTCAAGCTTGGAGGAATGGAGTTGCCCATTACGTGGCTGAGGTGGATATTGTCCCGTTCCAATCAGAATGGAGTCATGATGCACCAGTGTAGCATGTACAAACCGGAATGACCACAGAACTGATCGTCGGGGACCGAGGTTCAACTTTGGGTAGTATATGGCGGGAAGGCGAATGGTCTGTGTTACTAAACCGCAAGTTCAAGTTGGGCGGCGTTGTGCGAATCCGCGAATGCGTGGATGTGCCCCGTTTATTCGCTGACGCGGCGGACTTCACGGTTCTTGGATGGGTAGAGACGGTTGGCTGTGGAAAGTTGGTTAGGAAGTTATGCTGGAAGACAACTGTTGGTTGGTGAAGAAATACCTGAGTCAGCTTGGTGTCGTTCCACCATGGAACACGCCAGAGGGAGACTTTATTGTTACTCCCACCAGCTGCCACAAAATCGTTAGATGGAGATATGCCAACTGCCCACACGCCCTTGCTGTGTGGCAGAGGGCGTCCGATGGGATGTCCAGTAGCTGTATCCCACAACCGAACGGTTTTATCGTTGGACCCACTTGCAAGTCTCGTGCCGTCTGGTGAAAGAGACAGGGTGTAAACGAAGCCAGTGTGACCTGTCCACGGTTCTCCAATTTGTTCCCCTGTCCCGTAACTCCAACATCGAATCGTCTGATCCTTCGAGGCAGAGTAGAGCTTGTCGCCATCGTGTGACCACGATACATCATAGACCGGATCTGCATGGCCGTTGAGCTCGAGGATGCATCGACGACTCTGGACGTCATAGATTTCGACGACGCCCGCGGACATGCCGCAAGCAAGTTTGTTCCCATCGGGAGAATACGAAAGCGACGAGAGTGTCCTGCTGATCTTGATCTCGTGTTTGGCTCGACTGTTTGTGATATCGCGAATGTCGATGGCCCGAGAGCCGCACGCCACGAACCGACCATTCGGAGAGACGGCAACTCGTGGACACTTGTCCTTGTGCTTCCACTCTTCGACGAGTTGATGGGACTCGACATCCCAGACGGTGACTCTCCCATCATGATCATTGCTGACTATCCTGTTGCCATCGCTCGTCACAGCAAGGCGCCAGACAGCCGTTTCATGCACCATAGGCGACCCTTCTTGCCTGCCGTCTCCCACCCTCCAAACTCTGATAGTCTTGTCAGAAGCGCCGGTCACTAGTCGTTGGCCGCACGGGAGGTACGCCATAGTCCTGATCGTGTCTGTGTGCCCAGATAGCGTGAGGACTGGCTGGGCATTGTGCACGACAGATTGAACATCTGCGTTTGACATGGCAAGGCGAGGCGGACGCTACAGGTTTTGAGGAATGGGCAGAAGATGGCTCGAACGGAGCGCTCCCGGGCCCCCGGGCGGATATCAGAGCGTGGTCAAATCAGGGGTCGACCGAAATAGTCATTCCACCTTCGTCGTTCTCACATTCATGATCACCCGATGAAGCTCCTACCGGTCATAGTCTGTATACCTCCATCCTCCTCAAACTGCTATTTCGAAAGTTAGTCCCGCGCCCGTACGAGGTGCCTATGTTGAAGCAGACCCGTATCTTTGAAATTAGTTGCCACACTCACCGACTTCCCTAGAGATCGCTGGGGCATTTGAAGTCCTGGGACCCATCTGCACGACTTGGCGGGTATACTTTCGTATCAAAATCTGCCGTTTCTGGCGGAAGGACGCACGGGCTGTTACGGCCTTTTTCGCGTGTAAGTAGGTATAGTTGCAGCGGCAGGACACACTGTATTTGCTGGCGCGGGCGCGTGAGTCCGTGTTCTTATGTCAGCGGATATCGATCAGCACTCGATCGCGCTTCCTCTTTGTTTGCTGTGGAAAAGTGAAACCAACGGCGAATGATACTTTCGCATCAAGTATTGTCCTCGCCATCGCAGCAAGCCCCATACTAACCAGAGGCGACTTCGTCAATAATAATTTGTTATTGTCGTTCATCGCATCGTCGATTGTCCCAAGTTCGAACGAAAGACTTTGTTCCTGGAGAGGTGACTCATTGTTCTCAGAACATCCAGGTCACTGAGAGAGGCAGGTATAGTCGGACTGCCCACCTTTGGTCCACCAGCAGGCTTGCTCATGATGATGCTGTCAATGCAGTTCGATCGCATATTTTCAAAAAATCTCACGAAGAATAGACCACAATCGTCAAGAGCGACCCCGTGAACAGCCTGGAAATGATGACACCGAATCTCGGGCGACACCAAGCCTCGTAGCGTGTTCAAAGATGGCTCAGCTAGTTTACCCTTCGCAATCACTCGATACTGCTCATCAACATTCCCATCTACGACACTTCAGGTCGTTATACCACGACGATAGAAGACGCACATTGGGAATTCATTCTTGGTCCTCGGTTGAGGATAGGCCTACCGCGAAGATGCTGATCTCTGTTCTCCAGTCACGGACTTTTTCAGCTCTTGTCCGCAACCCCCTTCTCTTCGCGATATGATTCCGTTGGTGTTGTAATGGACTGACTGGGCTTCACTCTATAATAGTTCATCGTACAATTGACCTCCTAGTTGATGTTGAGTACCACTGGCGGTATAATGTCATCAAACGTGAAGAGGAGCAATGCCATGTGCCGCCGGGCATATATCATGTAGCGCATGCTACAATACCTGTGCAGGTCAGCCGGGACGAGGAAATGGTAAACACAAGGATGGAGACAGGCCTAGACGGGCGCTTGACGAAGTTGTGTCAGACTCGTGGGTATGAGGCGGTACACATCACCCTCTTGGAGTACTCGTCTCAGAACTCTTTCTCCCATCCATACCCCATCTCCCTTGTCTCGCCATGTCAAATGAACTGTACGAATCTCTCGAACGTGACGATCATCGGCCTCTTCGCACAATCGATGGGGGCACCGGCAGGATCTGGACGATGGCGTACCTCCCTGATGGCGAACGACTGGTGACCGGTTCTGAAGATAGGACGGTCCGGATATGGACGGTAGGAGATGGCAGGCAAGAAGGGAAGGAAATGGTCCACGCAGCAAGTGTCCGTGATCTTGCTGTGACGAGCGATGGGAGAAGGATAATTAGCTCGGATAATGCGGGAAAAATTACAGTGTGGGATGCAGCAACGCAGGAACTCGTCGAAGGTTGGAAACACACAGGGACGTACTCCAAAATTGCGATTTCCGCAGATGATCGACTCCTCGCGTATGACGACGGGACCATCATCATTCGGGAGATGAACGGTCGACGAATCAAACACGAGATCATGACTGGTGGTGTTGATGCACTCTGTTTTTCCCGTGATGGATCCAAACTCGCGATTGGGGAAAACTTGGAAATCTTCATCTACGACGTCGAGAGCGGGCGACGAATCCGTACACTCAAGGGACACGAGTATTGGGTCACCTCTCTGCAGTGGTCGCGTGATGGTACCAAACTATACTCAGCCTCGGAGGACTACACGATTCGCTGTTGGAACGCAGAAACGGGACAACAATTTGGACAACCATGGTCAGGTCATACCAACACCATTTGGTCAATTTCGCTTTCACAAGATGGCACAAAACTAGCAAGTGGGTCCTACGATCGGACTGTCCGTTTCTGGGATGCATCTGGTCGTCCCATCGGACACCCTCTCCAACACGACGATTCAGTGTGCGCAGTCTGCATCTCTCCATCGCACAACGTCGTGGCAGCTGCAACAGGAGAGATCACGATTTGGCGCGTTCCAGGACCGAGCAACGAGAACCAGGTATTCCATCCACTAGCTGTCCTTCAGCGTCTACTAACCAGTATCCGCAGTCAAGCGAACCTAATCCGCCACCAATACCACCCGTATCACCCGACATTACCACTACCACCCCCTACCCAACCACGCGTACGCTAGAACAGAGAAACCCACCCAGTCCTGAGAACGTTCCAGGGCCGTATTCACTTGAGGTAACAGCTCGCCTACCACCTCACAAAGTCGTGTTCATTAGTGATTAGGGATCTTACCCTTCACAGCCATCCGATAGCGCCCGTGGCCTCTCATTCAACCTTCCATCAACGACACCTCCAGTCGCTCCACCGCCAGCAGGATCGATCCTGTCGCATGCCTCGACTTGCCAGAAAGATTCAAGCAACCGTTCCCTCACGGCGCCACTCGATCTCACCCAATTTATCGTCAAACTTGAGGACCAATACCCGGAAGGAGGCGCTTTTGGTGATGTATATAGATGTCACTACAATAGCCCTACGGGCACCACCGAGGTTGGAACAGTGTTGAGATTCCTGACCGCTCGTTACTTACACACCTCCTTTCAATTCTTTCAGGTAGCCGTCAAATCGTTCAGATTCAAGTTCACGATGGACAAAGGGGCCAATGCTTCCCATGCCGTCAAGGTAATCTGATGTGCTCAGGCGTGGATGTATGCTAATTCTTAACGTAATACTTAGATGGTTCGTCGAGAAATTGGGATATGGAGGAGATTAGATCATCCTAACATTGTACCATTCCTGGGTACTGCGACCGGGTTTGGAATGCAAGGTTCACTAGCACTGGTCTCTACGTGGATCCCCAATGGGACTCTTTACAGGTTCCTCGAAAATCATGGGGAACAACTCCATGTTGCCCACCAAGTCAAGTTTGTACGTTGCTCATGTGTCCTCTCATCTGTCTACTCATCCATCCGTTGATGACAGTTGTTGGACATCGCCAACGGGCTCGATTACCGTACGTCGGCAGCCTATTCCCGGGGTATTTTGCTGACCACACACCTGATAGTGCACTCCTTCCCTGGGAGTCCAATAGTTCACGGGGACCTCAATGGCGTAGGTCAGAGCAATGCGCTGAAATCCAGATTTGTTAACTATTCCATAGAACAACGTGCTCGTGGATGGCAATTTCACCGCACGCCTGGCTGATTTTGGCTATTCTACGGTGGTGGGAAACATCCCTGAAGCGCTGGCGTACCTCCAGAGGTCTACTACGCGACCAGGTGCAATACGTTGGAGTGCACCAGAACTGATTCTTGCTGAAGATGATGAAACACCCGAGAGGACCCCCAAGAGCGACATCCACTCTTTCGGATGCCTCACTCTACAGGTTCGTCGGAGCGAAAGGTGTATAGTTCGTGTACACGCTAATCTCCTCACAGGTGCTGTCGGGGAAACAACCATGGTCGGAGGTTCGGGAAGAGGGTGCGATCGCTGTACGCATGGTCAAGGGCCAGAAGCCCAAGCGTCCGGAATCGCGGGCGATGGATGATCGTCACTGGGAATTCATCCAACGTTGCTGGTCATCAGCGGAGGAGCGGCCAACAGCGAGGTTGTTGGCCTCTGTTCTGCAGGAGTTCTTGAGCTCTTGTCCTCGAGCTCCCTCTCTTCGTGATATGCTTTCGTCGTCGTCGTCATACAGATCTAACTGCTGATTTGTAGCTTTTTTGTCTTGTCATCTACTTGCTATCCCTGCTGCTTTCCATCGTTTCTCTTGAGTCAGTGTTCTACTAGCTACGCCGGTAGGCATAGAATAACAATCAATGGTCTCGCAAGTCTGGCGTGCATTTCTCTCTCTCGATGTTCAAGTTGAGCTTTCCAAGACGAATCGCAGGTTCAGGCCTCCTTCCAGACCAATGTAAACCCATCTCTGGAAATGCCAGCGCTTTCATTACCGTACTGGTAGCTAGAATCGTTCCCTCATCCACATAAAAAAAAACAACGATATCATGATAACGCATCTAGTCATCTTCATCCCAGTTGCCCGCCTGTTGAGGCACCTTTGGTCCACCAGCAGGCTTACTCATGATGATGCTGTCCACGCTGAGCACCGACACCGCAGCTTCCGTTCCGAGTTTGATAGCCCATGATTTGGCAGCGAGAGAATCCAGGATCTTGTAATCGGTCGCCGACAACGTGCCGTCCTGCTCGGCCTATCGTAGTCGTTGGTCAGCGATCTAGGTAAAAAAGGAGTGGGGGGGATGAAAGGAAAAGGAGTACCTCGACGTCGACACCCCATGCCTCACCGCCCTTTTGCTCATGCTTGGCCCACAACCGACTAAGCAGCTCGTTACCCTCTGCACCACCGAGCGCGTTCTCCGCGAGCGTCCTCGGAATGACTTCCAACGCCGTCGCATACCGCTTCACGGCATGCTGTGCGAGACCCTTGAGCCCACTTCCATACGCCTCCACCCTCTTTCCGAGTTCGAGCTCGGTGGCACCAGCGCCCGGCACGAGTCTGGGGTCTTTGATCAGCGATTTGATCACGTTGACACCGTCGTCGATCGCGCGTTCGAGATCGTCGAGATGGTTCGCTGTAGCACCCCGAAGAACGATGGTCGCCGTCCGCGTCTTTTCGGTCCTTCCATCGTAACCCTCTTCACCCTCGCTTAGCTGTCGTAGAACCGTGACACGGTCTCCACCGATCTCGGTCGTCTCGAATACGTCGACGTAACCCGCTTCTTCTGGCGTGGGTGCACCGATTCGGGCGAGTGGCGTGGCGTTGACGACACGGCTTACTCGACGGAGTTCGAATTTGGAGAGGACTTTGAGGACGGCGATGTTGAATCTGTTGAGGTAGTGGAGGGCGAGATCACCGATGGATGATCCGGCGATGATGACTTTGACACCCGAGTCGGCGATCTCTTTGAAGATCTGACGCATATACGGTGAGTAGTACTCGGGGGCGAGTCAAGGTAGCCAAAAGGTAACGAACCTTCTCCATGTGCTTCTCCTCTCCTCGTGTAAAGTTGAGCATCTCGTCAGCACTTTTGAGGAGGACGGTGCCTTTCGTCTCTGTCTGGGCGATGTCGAGTGCGGAGGTAAAGACGACGACTTTGGCCTTGGTGACCTTTTTGACATCGCCCTCTGGTTCACGACCGAAGACCATGCCTTGTACGACGCGACTACCGGCAAGGTTTCCACCCATTATTTTGACGACACGAACGTTGTCCACGTTGAAGTTTTTTGGGTTTTTTGGCATGACAGCTAATGCGGCTTCTGCGACGAGCGAGGAGAGCATGTCTTCGAATCCGTACTGTTTTGATGCGATGGCGGGTTTGAGTGCCTCGGCGAGGGAGGCTTGAGTGAATGGGGAGGGGAGACTAGACGTCGATAGGTCTCGAGGGCGGTTAGTTAGATCACGAGTCGCCAGGAAAGGGGACGCACTTTCTAGTTCGGCGAGCGCTTTCGTGCATGCGAGTTCGTATCCTTTGATGATTTCACTTGGATGTAGACCCATGATGAGGAGATGTTCGGCCTTCTTGAGTAGCTCGCCCGAAAAGATGATGACGGTGTTGGTTGCGTCACCCATCTGAGGATGGTTAGTCTGGGGGCGATTGGATGGACTGTCGAGCAGACACACCTCAGACTCTTGGGCCTGCGAGGCCATCACGAGTAGCTTTGCAGCAGGATGTACGACTTCGACTTCTCTGATGATAGTTGCAGCATCGGATGTGACGAACAATCGACCGAGGTGATTGATCAGGAGTTTATTACGACCTTTTATCGCGATTCAGCAGTCTGACTGGGGGACGATAGCAGTAGCTAGGACGCACCATTTGGCCCAAAGCTCGTCCGTACGAGATCTGATAGCTCCGAGACAGCTTGGATGTTGCGCAGGACGGCATCCTCGAGTCCTTGCAGATGCTGAGGTCATAGAGCTGAGATGGGCGGTGTATTGCGAGGATCGGTGAGTATCGTACCTTGTATCCATCCTTGAAGAGTTGGATGTTGTTGGCTTTTGGTACTTTGAGCGACATTGTGGACGTTGAGGACGAGTGTCGCTTGACTTTGACTTTTGCTAGGAAATCTGGACATCGCGATTGACACTCCGCGCCTCTTCACTACACTCGCCATCATGGTCCTCAAAATTGTCGGTGTAGTGGCTAATACGCTACTGCCATCATCGTATTATGTGCATGCCCTAGTCTCACTTCTTGCGATTGTCGTCGTTCACGCCTTTGCACAAGGACGCACCACAACTCGCGAGCGCGACATGCATGCCCGCGTCGTCCTCGTCACCGTCAGTCCTTAACTCGTTGACTCTCAACCCAACAACCCCGCTCATTCTCTCTCTCTCAGGGCGGTTTTACCCCACTCGGGCTCACATTGATTCAAAGTCTGGCAGGAAGAGGTGCTCAGATCATCGCACTCACCCCAAAACCCATCCACCACCCAGAGGTAGAAATCCTCGTCGAACTCCTTCGCGCCACGACCAAGAACGACCACATTTACGCAGAAGAGTGCGACCTCTCTTCCTCAGCTTCAGTCCGCTCGTTCTGCACCCGGTTCATCACTGGAAAGGAAACACGATTGGATGTGATCCTGTTTGCGCACGAATACCAGCCCGTCGGCTCGCTCATCTCGCCCGACGACCCCGTAGAACTCGCAAAGCGTAGACGAACGTCTTCATTGGCGACGTTTTTGATCACCACGTTGCTTCTCCCTGTCTTTCTCGTTGCACCCGTCGAACGTGACATTCGTATCATCAACGTCGTCAACCCATTCTATGCAGCTGCATCCCTGACGTATTCGGTCACGAAACCGCCTTCACCGACCGCGCCGTTCTTCCACCAGGAAGGCCGGAGGTCTCTCGAGATGGCCATCTTCACGCGCCATCTTCAACGCGTCCTAGATGCTCTTCCATCCGGTGGCCAGGTGCCAAAAACGGATGAGAGCACCATCCGCGTAGTCAGTGAAAAGGTCCAGAAGTCAAACATCGTCGCTGTTTCCGTCTGTCCCGGGATCAGTCGCGCAGATACCATTGCTACCCTTCTCAAGGCGAATAGATCACAAGGTCGACGTTCTCTCCTTGGGACGATCATGTAGGTCCTTGCCTTGCGTTTTCGTTCAGTGAATCTGACTAATAATTATGCGACAGGTACTTTTTGTTGCAACCACTCTTGCGATTGTTGGCCAAATCGGAGACCGCTGCTGTACAATCGATCTTACACATCCTCTTCCTTCCAACACCGTTCAAGAGCCCACAAGCGTCTACTCCCAGGACCCCCGATGACGGTAGTCCGGATGAAGTTTTAAAGGCAGGGGCTCTGTATCGAGAATGTGCAGTAGTGAATGTGCGAATACCGACTCCGGAAGGTATACCCGAGGTAAGCAAACAGAAGAAGAAGGAAGGATTGATGCCGGACGACAGAGAACTCGGTGGTGTCCACCTCGGTCAATCCGTCTGGGAATCGTTTGAAGCTGCTCTGAAAGAGTGGGAGAAGACTGTTCCCTCTTCTGACAAGGAAGCCGCAGGGGATGATACTCCGTCTGTGGATACCCCTAACTCTTAGTAAGTCCACGCTCTGGAGTTGCTTTTCTGTGCTGATGAACGCTGTAGGTTTTGTGGTGTTCGCCTGTAATATAGCACCCTATTCCTCCACCAAGTGGGATCTCGTAGATTGCATATGATAAATTAATGATCAACAAACGATGACGATTGGTAAATATGATAAAGTGAGGCCATGGGTAATAGCGTCGTCCTTGGCCGAAAAAACCGTGCAAACAAACTCATGCACCCTCCTCTCGCTCTAATCCGTCGGCAACTGATTCAAGCGCCATCTTTGGCTTCAAGAGCGTCGTCAGTTTGAAATCTACCGTCTCGCCCTGGATAATCTTCTCCGACCTCTGCAAACCCAGCGCGGTCATGCACAGGATAGGTTTCCCATTCTGATCACCACCCTGTCCCTCAAAGTCGTCCATCGCAGCACTGTCGAACGCGTCTCCAGAAACCGCGCCGATGGGCCATAGATCCGCAGACGTCACCTCCTCTCCCATCGCCTTGTTGAGCCGACAAGCCATCTTGACGATGTTGGAGATACGTTCGCCGAACTTTTGCGTGAAGTGACGATAGGTTTCTTCGTATGTCTTGGCGGATCCTGCGGCGACCATGATGATGACGAGCGTGTCGGAGATGTGAGCCACCATGGTAGCGTGAAGGTCGGCTTCCTGCAAGGCGACCTTTTGCGCATGGGCACGTGTCAAGGCACGCCAACGGCCGCCCACTGCCTGCGTTTCTGGGGGGATGAAACGTCGTCAGCCGCGAGTCGAGTCGGTACGGTGCTGAAACTCACCCGTCGCACGAATGTCATTGTAGACCTCCGCGAGCGGCTGCTCAGCTTGAAGACCATCATAGTCCCAAGTCATGACAATCCAACGCGAAAACTCGACCGTGGCACCCTGCAGTGCGATCTGCACGAGGAGTGGATCGTCGCCATGCTGCACCGCGGTGAGCAGATGTGTCATGGTGGGACCCATGAGTTCGGTGATCCTCGTGCTGGCCTCTTTCATCTCCTCTGCATGTGCAGGTTGGCGAGCGAAATCGAAGGAGTCGGAGATGAATGCGGAGGTCTGCATGATCTCGGCGTTGAGAGCCTCGACGAGGGAGATGACTTCGGCGCCGGAGAGGGTGTCGGCTTTGGTGAGGAATGCCTGGGCGCCTTTGAGTTCGCGCGTACGCGCGTCGAGGAGAGTGGTGAGTTCGTCATGCTTGGTACGGGCGTGTTGGAGTTCGTTACGAAGGTTCTTGAGCTCGACCTCCCTGCCATCCAGCTGACGTCTCAGAGCCCCGAGCTCTGTCGTCGATCGCTGGATGGTAGCGAGGGCCCGACTCTTTTCGTCTTCTTCTCGACGGAGGGACTGTTGCGCGGACGCTTTCTCCTCTTGTTCTCGTCGGAGGGACTGCGAGAGTTTGGAGGATTCGCTGTTGAGTTTCTGGATGGCGGTGGTGAGCTGGGCGATTTCGTCTTTGAGCTTTCGGTTGTCGTCGGATGATCTCTTGTTGGTCTCTTCGAGCTTCTTCAGCCTCTCCTCCCAAGCCTTCTCTCGCTCCTCCTCGTCCTTGGACTTGGACGTGCCGCGCCGTAGGAGCAGCCCCGAGGAAAATGCAGCCCTGAGACGGCGTTGGAAGTCGAGAGGCATGAAACGGAGAAAGATCCAAGGAAGACCGGCGAAAGCGATAGGAAAGACCCAGTACTTTGAAGGCGTAAACGCGAACGTAGACAAGTTCAAGCTCATCGTCCTGTTTGCTTCTTTTTTTTTTTTCGTTGAAACAAGAACTCACGTACGATGAAGGAATTGGTGACACTGATACGGTGATCGTCGGCTCTATGAGGGTTGTTTCTTTGATTGTTTGGTGCGGTTGAAGCCATGCGACGGGGGTGCGGATGGACGGCCTGAGCCTGAGCCTGGAAGGCGTGGCGCGTTAGTAGGGACTTGATGTGACAAAATGATGTTGGCCTCGTTGCGGATGGAAATAGCTAGGTGAGTTCGTACCAACACGTTGCATTGGCGTTTTCTTGTTCTAGGGGTCGCTTAGTTCATTTTGGTTGTCAGGTGAGTGACATTGCTTGCTGCATGAATATCGATCTTCACATCAATCACGGCGTTGCTGATTTCTACAGCAAGAAGTCGCCGAGTCACTACTGCTGCCAGTGACGATGAGGTTCCCGTGATAGAGTTATGAATGCCGTTTCCAAGGTTCGTGGGTTCGTGGTTCGTGTTCTGCGCCCCCCCCCCCCCCACTCCAGTGTGACCTCTGAATCACATTGCCTCACATACTTATAAGGCTGAAGCCCACGAAAATCCTACCAGACGCCTTTACCTGGACTCAAAGGCAAAGGCAAGCGACCCCCAGCGAACGAGTTTTACGTCCCAATCGAGCCGTCCAGTCTCTCTCGTTACTACAATTCATTGACAAATTCTTACTCTAATTCTTTCAACGCACGAATGCTCTCCCGAAAGCCTTACCAAGGCCGATCACGCGGACTCGTGGTCGCTTTTGACGTCGGCACGACGTACAGCGGTGTGTCGTATGCTATTCTCGATCCAGGCGAGGTTCCAAAGATACAGGGTGTAACGAGGTTCGTTGCGTTGCGTTGCGTCGTTTCCATCGAATCCCCCTCTCTATCCGGATTGCATCGTGTGGAAACTTGTAACTGACATGGGCGATTGGCGTCGTCATCAAGGTATCCTGCGCAAGAGCATGTAGGCGGGGATAGTAAGATCCCGTCCATCGTGTATTACGACCAACAAGGGACGCCTCGTGCTTTTGGTGCCGAGGCGCTGCAGGAACACGTCATCGAGCAAGCGGAAGATGAACAGTGGGTGAAGCTAGAATGGTGGGTTATCTCGTGTTTGCTCCCCCCCCCACCCTCCCTCGTGGCGCCCCGATACGATAAGACGACACTCACATACATACGTGTACAACCTAGGTGGAAGCTCCACCTGCGAGCAAAACATCTCGCCGCCTCTCATATCGCCGACGACGACATCCCGCCCATTCCGTTGGGCAAATCCGCCGTCGAAGTCCTAGCGGACTTTATGCGATATCTCTCCCAGTGCACTCGCAAGTACATCGAAGATTCACATGGGACCACTCTCTGGAAGTCGGTGGAGAGCCGTATCGAGTACGTGCTTACCCATCCGAACGGGTGGGAAGGACCGCAGCAGAAGCAGATCCGACGTGCGGCGACGCTCGCGGGTCTCGTTTCGAATACCACCGAGGGACAGGATCGGGTGCATTTGTTGACGGAAGGAGAGGCGAGTTTGCATTTTTGCGTATCGACCATTTTGGCATCGGATGCGTTGTCGAAGACACCTATCGTTGTTTCCCCCGACCAACATGCTGAACGGGAGGAGGAACAGCCGCGTCAGCAGGGGGTGGTGATCATTGATGCGGGCGGAGGAACGATTGATTTGAGTGCGTATTCGATGAGGTTGTCGCCGGCGTCGTTTGAGGAGATTGCGCCTGCGGAATGTGAGTACTTACGGACGAGTGATCGTGGTTGGCGTCGTTGTCTCATCTAGTCGTCGTTATTCAGGTCGCCTACAAGGGTCCGTGTTGGTAACACGAAGGGCTGCCGTCCTGCTCAGAAGTAAGTCGTCGGAGAAGACGTTGGGATGTGCATACTCACGACTGTTCCGCAGGGAAACTCGAGGGCTCGCGATACGGAAGCCCGGAGATTCTGAAGCAGATGACTGACATATTTGACAAGACGACCAAACTTCGGCTTCGTAACGCTGAGGATCCCCAGTATATCAAGTTCGGCACCGTTCGCGACAAGGATCCACAGTACGACATACGTTCTGGGCAGCTGCGACTGTCTGGGTGAGTTTGGAATATGTCAACGTGCTCAGCTTCTGACATCTTGATGTACATTCAGAAAGAGCGTCGCAGATCTCTTTGAACCCTCGATGAAAGAAATAATCGACGCGTTCAAGAAACAGAAACAGGCTTCCTCGATCCCAATAACTGTGAGATTGACCTCGTCACTGTCCTGTGTCCGAAATCTTATTCTCTGTGATTCCAAGTCCGTTTTTCTAGTAGGAGGCTTTGCTGCCAGCGAGTGGCTATTCTCGAGTCTCCGAAGATACTTTGAGACGATGAACATCAGCGTTTGCCGGCCCGACAGCCACGTGTAAGTCTCATCATCATGCACGATGCACGCACCGCGCGAGCTCATGCCATGTTCAGGAATAAAGCGGTAGCAGATGGCGCGATATCTTATCACATCGACCATCTCGTATCGTCGAGGGTAGCGAAATTCACGTATGGTACCGAATGCAGCGTCCCATTCATCGCAAGCGACAGTGAACATCGTGCGAGACAAAAGAATATCTACCGTGGGCCATCGGGGCAGTTGGCACTTCCGAACGCGTTTGCGTCGATACTGACCAAGGTAAGTTTTCAGTCTTCCTTTGCGGGTAGAGCGAATGCAGGTTGACAAGTGGTTATACTATACTAGGGTACCCGGGTTGCCGAGCAGCAGGAGTTCGAAGAAGGCTTCGCTGTTCGACGCTCCTCTCACGTTGCGTGCAATTCCGTGGAGGTAGCTATAACGTCCTACAGAGGACCACTGGCTCAGCCCAGCTGGATGGATACCGAACAAGGTACTCGTCTCTCGATGATCCATGTCGCATTAAACCGACCCGAGCGGTACGTTTTTTTTTTCAACCAGATCAATACTCGACGCTCTGCACCGTGCGTGCGGATACGTCGAAACTTGCCAAGTCGCTCTCTCCCAGACGATCCGCTGATGGATCGTTGTATTATGCCCTCGATATTAAAGTGATATTGTTGTTCGGGTTGACGGAGCTCAGCGCGCAGGTGAGCTGGACGGAAAACGTGAGTGCTCGTTTGGCGATCTTGTACGTAGTACTCATTGGCTGATTGTCGACGATGGCCGTCAGGGGGTCGAGGCTCGGTAAGTTGTTACAGAGATACTATCGCAATCGTCGTATCACTAACACGAATATCTGATTCAAGGACCCCGGCAGTGTTGGTGTACGATGATACAGCATGAATGATCCGCCGAGGGAGCTTGAAGTGTACAGTAGTAGAGTTTGTATCACTGTAATAACCAAAATCGAGGAGGGAAGATCATGCTGCTCTGCAATCAAACCGAGGTTGTGGCTGTGCAGCCGATTCAGACGAAGTGCAACTTGAACCACTGTCCATTCCGACAACCTCAGTCCAAGTATGAGTCCGACCGACAGTTGTTTTTCGTTTCTGAATTTGAGTGCAAGGTTGCACGGTGACCAATGCCTCGTGAGTCGTTACAGATTCTTATTATTAATAGTTGTCCCAGCGCACTTTGGGGAAATCCTACTCAGACCGTTCGGATTGGCTTCGAGCTTCTGGAATTTGGAAGGGTGCTATCAAAATCACCTTCAACAATCCTGTATCCATTCACCACGGGCCCAACCGTGAAGCTCAGCGGTCAGCTTTCGCTTCGCGCATCACCAATTCACATATCACATTGACCCTGGAATGCAGAATACACGAGTTCTCCCCCAAATCATCACTGGCATGTTCGTGATGAATAGCCAAAGCATGATGCGCCTGCAGGGCGTACTTACCATGTAGGTGTTAGCCCCAGGCCACTGTGACTGACACCAAATGAAAGGGTTTGCGTTCCTTCCCGTGACCATGGATACTACAGGATGTGATTGTGGAGACGATGATCACCGTTCCCGGGCCCCTGAGTCCATCATGAGGGTTGCACCGAACGCATATGTTAGTGCGATCACGATCACAATGCTGTTGTCTGTGCCTACTGACAGGGTGCTACACCTAGTCCTATAGGAGTATGAGAGCGAGGGTATGATGCCGTGCAGCCTGAGAGAAGCCTGCGCATGTCATATAAGAAAACCGTTCTAGAATGACGAACAACAGGAATAATCCCCCACACATTCAACACACTGAACAACGCCCAGGACAGTGACCCCTCTGCACTCACTGGCACGAACCTCATGTTTGCACGACAACCGTATACGGGTTCGTCACGCAAGTTGGTGCTGGCATTCGACGTCGGCACCACCTTCAGCGGAGTATCCTATTCCATACTCGATCCCGGTGAGATCCCCGAAATACGCGGTGTATCAAAGTGATCCATGTTGTGATTTTTCCGTGTGGGAGGTAGGATTGATTTTTATTTATTTTACGGATAGGTTTCCGGGACAAGAGAATGTTGGCGGCGACAACAAGATCCCGTCTATCATGTACTACGACAAAGAAGCCTCGCTTCGTGCAGTCGGTGCAGAAACCCAACAGGAACATATTGTCGCGTTAGCGGCGAGCGAGCGATGGACGAGGCTTGAATGGTGAGAAGACTCGCAGACCTGGCGGAGAAAGTTGATTGTGATTCAACCTTCTCTAGGTGGAAGCTTCACCTCCGCTCGAAACACCTGGAAGCCTCTCATTTCACAGATGCCGATATTCCTGCCCTCCCCGAGGGAAAGACCGCCGTGCAAGTCTTGGGCGACTTCATGGGCTACCTGTACACGTGTGCCAAAGCATATATCACCGAAGCCCATCCTTGTCTTTGGGAGTCGCTTCAGAAGGATATCGAGTTTGTGCTGACTCACCCCAATGGATGGGAAGGTCCACAACAGCAACAAATCCGACACGCTGCAGAGCTCGGCGGACTTATTCCTGCCGGAGAGGAGGGCCAGTCTCGCATTCATCTTCTCACGGAAGGAGAAGCTAGTCTTCACTTCTGCGTCACCAACGTGTTGACATCGGATGCATTCGCGCAGACGCCAATCTTGTGCTCGGATGAGCCGGATGAGCCAGAGGAAGAGTCTGTACAGCCGCCGGAGAATCAGGGAGTAATCATCATCGATGCAGGAGGCGGGACCGTTGATCTTTCAGCATATTCCATGAAGCTCTCTCCTACATCGTTCAAAGAGATAGCACCTGCCGAATGTGAGTTACAATGCTGGGCTGACGTCTCTATCACTGATTGATATGATGTCGATAGGCCGACTGCAGGGGTCTGCCTTCGTCACATATCGTGCCCATGCATTCTTGAGAGGTGAGCGATGGATTCCACCCAAAACACCGTTCTGAGATATATCTTCCCCAGCCAAGCTCGCGAACTCTCAATATGGTAGCGAGGAAAACCTGCATCACATGACAGATGTTTTCGATAAATCTTCCAAATTGCGATTCCGAGATGCGGACGAGCCCCAATACATCAAGTTTGGTGCCATTCGGGACAAAGATATCGACTATGATATTCGATCTGGTCAACTGAAACTGTCCGGGTAAGTACAGTTATCGAAGAGCACAGGGTTTGCTCACAGAAGAAACACAGGACAGATGTGGCCAAACTCTTCGAGCCCTCCGTCTTGGAAGTCATTTCAGCTTTCGAGAAACAGCGCTCAGCCGCGTCGATGCCAATCACTGTGTGTTCACGCAGTCCAGCATGCCTAGTGAAACACTGATCGACCAGTTTAGTCCGTGTTCCTGGTGGGTGGCTTCGCAGCAAGCGACTGGCTTCATGCGAAGCTTGTGGAGCACATGTGTACTATCGGTGTTACCTTGTGTCGGCCACACCAGCATGTGTAAGTCCCCTTGCAAGTACAGGCGATAAACCGGTTAATGCTCCCCTCAGTAACAAAGCTGTTGCAGATGGCGCTGTGTCGTTTTTCATTGACCACCTTGTATCATCTAGAACGGCGCGATGTACGTACGGAACTGAGTGCAACGCATTGTACAATGCACACGACCCGGGACATCTTGCTAGGAAAGACAATGCGTTCGAAGGAGTCACGGGGTGTCTCGAAGTCCCTGGTGCATTCAAATCTATTCTCAAGAAGGTCTGTCGGCGTTAATTTACCCATTGGTCACTCCCCGACGCGTCTTGCCTGCAGGGTACGGAGGTCTCTGAAGAGAAAGAATTCAGGCAATCCTTCATCATTGAGGAGTTCGATCTCTCGCACTGCGGCAGCATCTATGTGGATATCATAGCATACCGAGGTAAACTCTCGTCTCCATGCTGGGTGGACGCGGAGCGAGGTGAGTCCGACTCGGAACATACACCGAGTCACCGCTCGTGGCTTACCATCTCACGCAAGACGCTTACACTACTCTGTGCTCTGTGCGCGCGGACACGTCAAAGCTTGCTCACAGCATGACACCGCATCACCTTCCCGACGGAGGGGGAACTTACTACTCTATCTTGTTTTACGTTGTCTTGCTCTTTGGTCTGACTGAGCTCAAGGCACAGATCAGTTGGCATGATAAGGCACGTTGTCGTAGGGTATCCTAATCGTTCTCACGCTGACTTACTGTGTCTCTATTCTCTATAGGGAGTGGAAGTCAGGTGAGTATACACTGAGTTAGTCTCATTCGGGGGACATAATTGACTTTGCATCCACAGGAGTCCAGCGTCGGTTGTCTACGACGAGATCACATATAAGGGGTGAATGAGTGTGCAGCTATGGACATATTGGAGCATCAGTAGTTACCATTCTTAGGCTTGTCCTCATTGTATGGCTTCATGTTTTCTTGTCCCACCCTGATTCCAGACCAGGTGTCCAAAGGGTTTCGTTGGCATACCGTGAATATTGCGTGAATATGGCAAGTGGTTCACTGAGGTCATATTATTATCCGAAATGCAGTCAAGTCTAAGTAGGAACGACTGTCTTCCTTCAATCTTTGGTCTGTCTAGGGGAGACTAAGTCAAGTCCGCATTTGGTCCACACAGGTCCACGTGACCAACTTCCACTGAGCCATCCGGATTGTTGTTCTTGGATCCTCAAGGCCTGATGCTTCATAGTACTCCTTCCAATCACTGATGCGAAGACAGAGACAGGTCCAAGGGCGGGTACCTACCCTCAAACCAAGGCACGAAGGAGATGAGTTCGATCATCGGATCTTAGCCACAGCAAATTATTCAGGTTATGCCCTGGCACCGCCGTATTGGAAGATGAATCGACAATGTGCTATGAACCACACTGTGGGTCCAACGTGTTCGCAGGGAATGGAGAACAGCTTTGGTCCGAGTCACCTTGACAGTGAACGCAAACAATAGGATGATCTTCGACGTCTCATTTGGCAAACTTGAACCCTCGAGCTCCTCGTGTTCTGGAGCTGTCAAACTTTACTTACACTCCGTCACCTGCCTTTGTGAACGCGTTTACCCAGCGCACCGTCCGTCAGCTGCATCATGGCATACATGGTTCCTGAAGGGCTGGCAGTAAATCGTATTTGTTCCATGATTTCTTTAGACTTGAAAGGCAGTTCCTGCCCGAAGCGCACCATATTCTTTCCTTTCAACGTCTTCAGTAACACCAAGCGCTCGCAAGATGATTTCAAGAGAGCCCTACGAAGGCCTTTCTCGCAAGCTAGTCCTTGCATTTGACGTTGGTACGACGTACAGCGGGGTGTCTTACTGTCTCCTCGATCCCGGCGAGGTTCCAAAGATTCACGGAGTCTCGAGGCAAGCGAAGCTTCCTAGAAATATCGTTTGAACTATGTACTGACATATCAATGAATCAGGTATCCCGCCCAAGAGCATGTCGGAGGCGATAACAAGATACCGTCCATCCTGTATTACGACCAACAGGGCGTCGTACGCGCGGTTGGAGCCGAGGCGCTACAGCAACATATCATCGAACAAGCCGAGGATGACAATTGGATCAAGCTTGAATGGTAAGCATGACGGGTGCCGAAAGCGACTCTCCTTCCAGACTTACAGCATTGCCAGGTGGAAGCTTCACTTACGAGCCAAACATTTGTCGTCGTCACACATCAAAGACGGAGACATTCCTCCCCTTCCTCCGGGTATAAGCGCAGTTCAGGTTCTCGGTGATTTCATGCGGTATCTCTTCAGTTGCGCTCGGAACTACATCATCGAATCCCATGCCAGTGGTGACTCTTTGTGGAGGTCTGTCGAGAACGACATCCAATTCATCCTCACGCACCCGAATGGATGGGAAGGTGCTCAGCAAGAGCAAATTCGCCGTGCGGCAGAGATTGCCGGGCTTGTTCCCAGAGGCGAGGAGAGTCGAGAGCGCATCCGTATGTTGACAGAAGGGGAAGCCAGTCTGCATTTCTGCGTCACCAACGTACTAGCATCGGACTCGCTCTCGAAGGTTCCCATTGACTACTCCGAGGCCGTTGTCGGGGAAGTTGAAGTCCTTGAAGAGGAACCGGGTGCTCAAGGCGTCATCATACTTGACGCTGGGGGTGGCACTATCGACCTGAGTGCCTATTCTATGGACCTATCTCCTCCGACAACCATTGTGGAGATTGCACCTGCGGAATGTAAGGGCGTTTTGTGACCGACATGACTTGTATCTGACATGTCGTTCTGTCGGTCTATAGGCCGTCTTCAAGGATCTGTTTTCGTTACACAAAGAGCTCATCAGTTTCTTCGATGTGAGTTTCTTCCGTGACACTTTGAGGGGTCCGAACATGTCTCATCGTTCCTGCTTTAGCCAAGCTGGCGAATTCACGATATGGTGATTCCGAAATTGTCCAACAGATGAAGGATATCTTCGACAAAACAACGAAACTCAGGTTCCGCGACGCTGGCGATCCTCAGTACATCAAGTTCGGCACAGTCCGTGACAAAGATATTCAGTACGATATACGCTCTGGTCAGCTCAAGATATCTGGGTAAGGCTTTTTCAGCGTTCGATTTCTGCAGGGATCTAATATCTCCACAGGGAAGACGTCGCAACGTTTTTTGAGCCATCTGTGCAAGCGATCGCTGATGCTTTCCAGAAGCAATGCGCCGCGACGAGGATGAGAATCAAGGTGAGTTAATTGCCTCGACCCATGACGAATGTTGAAGATAACCCTTACCGCAGCATGCCTTTCTCGTCGGTGGTTATGCTGCTAGCGATTTTTTGTACAATTGTCTCCAGCAGCATCCTGTATTCTCCGAAGTACATTTATGCAGGCCTGCAAGTCATGTGTATGTCTCTCCACAAGCGGATTCCTCACACTAACATCCGTACCATAGCAATAAGGCTGTCGCCGATGGAGCGGTGTCTTTCTATATCGATCACTTTGTTACCACGCGAACCTCTCGGTTCACGTACGGAACTGAATGTACGACAGAATTTGACCCTTTCCAACCTGACCACCGCGAACGACAGAGTACGCGATTCACCTGTGCATCTGGTTACGCTGTGTTGCCCAATGCATTCCAATCAATCCTATTGAAGGTTCGTTACATTTTCCAATGCTGCTGAATTGTTCACCCCCTTGGTAGGGAACACAGGTCTCTGAGCAGCAAGAGTTCCGACAATCATTTGTTTTTGAAGGACAATCACCATCGCAGTTATCGAGCTCGGAGGTATCTATCCTTGCATATAGAGGAAATTTGGCTGACCCTCCCTGGATGGACAAAGAAACTGGTAAGGCTACCCACAAAGTAATTGTCGTCCGTTACTGAAAAACGGTGACAAATGCCAGCGAGTTTCACCGAGATGTGTAATGTTGTTGCCGACACCTCCAAGCTCGCCGGCACTCTACGCCCACAGCCAGCACTCAATGGAGGTGTCTATTATTCAATGGTCATGGACGTTGTACTTCTTTTCGGCCTCACGGAGCTGAAAGCCCAGATACGTTGGACTGAGATGGTTCGTCTCCACCGCAACAGACGTGCTGAGTTGCTGACGTTTCAATTCCTTTCGTACAGGGCAAGGAGAAGAGGTCAGTGCCAACATCAACTCCCCACCCCGCTTCGCTGACAGTAGAACAGAAGTCCTGCCTCAATCGTGTACCTCGACTAACAAGGCTAGTCGTGGATAGCAATAATTGCTGTCGCGTCGGTGTAGCTCGCTTTTTATGCCCCACTGAAATTAGATTACCTACTTATCAGATCGCCTCTGTTCCTGTTAATTTTCTAAGGAATGGACAGGGGGCTGTGCCGTTTCTGAATCTTGCACTGTGCGAAGTTACCGGGAAGGGTGGTTGAACGAAATTGTTCACCTTGTCACTTGAATGACACTTGACTTGAACTTCGACGAGGTCCCTTGGGACACTATGAAGGCTCCCTAGCCTAGTTTCTCCCTGCTGTCACAGAATGGTGTTCCGAAGTCCGTGAGATCAGTGAGGACGCCAAGCAACAATGCTTGGTTGTCACCACGGTCCACCACTTGTATGCATCATTCTGGGTCATTGATAGTAGTAGTCTGGTGACCAGACCGTCTATCGATGGCTTGCCTCATAGACACTGAGGGAAGTAAAGTCATTCATCAACAGCTCCCGGATCACTATGAATCAATCGCCGCACGCACTCATGATAATTGACAAAGACTAATATTCAGTGACGACCCTTGTCACTGAATGGAGGTTTTCGCTACTAGAAATAAATGACGAAGGGGCCCATTTGTGGTGCGCAGGGCACATTAAAATTGTGTAGTATGGGCTGATCTTAAGCACGCTCGTCAACGATATATCACGTCCACTACAGTTTCTTACAGCTTTCATGGCAGTCAAATCTAGATCCGCGAACACCAGTTTAGTGGGTATTAGCATGGGCCAAGTACGAGTTACAAGTAAGCACAAAGGATACATCCACTGGAACAGGAAGGTGGTCAAATATCGTACTCATACAGTGTAAGAAGACGATCAAAATCCGCGAGTGGTGCGAATAAAAGAAGAACATGGTCAGTCATTAGGATTGAAACGAACACCGCTAGCAGATCGGTTCCGAGGTTCGTTGGTGAGTTGCGTCTATGGGGTCCGATTGTTAAGGGTCGAGTCCACTGTGCATCGAGGGATAGGCCATCCTTCAAGGGTTCGCTTTGGTTGTGATGCGGTTCTTCGAGCGAGTGTTATGATTATTGAGTGGGCGAAGCTAGGCGTTTGCCCGTCAAAGGTCAGTAAGAGCGACCAAGAGTAGCTGCCAGGGCAAACATTGCCAGGTTTTCCTTCACTGCTACGCCGCTTTCCTGCTTTCGTCTTGGAACCATTCTTCAGCTTGGTGTCAGCGTCATGCGCGTTTGGGATACGGTTGGCCTATTTTCAAGTTCCTGTCAGTCAACGTTGCACGGAACAAGGCTTTACTAGTAGAACTAGACCATAGCATCTCCGGGAGCGGCCACAGTGTCGGGCAGTTTGCTGGGACCAGCTTCAGCCTGCGGCTGGGTCGGTTTAGGTCGTTGGATGATTCGTGGCGCCGGGCGAGCCTTTATACATTGAGTAATCGCCTTCGCCGAGCAAATAATGAGATGCACCTGTCCTGGACTGGGCCCATGCTTCAACCGGAGCAGTAGATTTGCTGCATGCTCTACGTCGTCTTGGGTTGGAATGAACCGAGGCTGCTGAACATCGTCCGAGGTGGATTTACGACCGAATCTCTTGAAAAGAATCATATTGGTGCGGTAGATCTCCTCTAATTCTTCGTCTTCGTCGAACACCGGGTATTGTAACTCGCCTATATCACTGCTGAGCGTCATGCAGTTGTATCCGTTGGTGAGCGTGGTGTTGTTCAGATCCTGTGCAATTAGCGCAGCTGCGACGTGAGGGACCAAAAAGAACTTGAGGAACTGCGCGTGCGACAGAGGCTTGAATCCATCGTCTGGAGTCGCATTCACAGGAAAAAGGCCGATGAGGGTATGCTGGATGACTGATGCACCTTTGAGTCCGTAGCTGGCCGATTTTGAGTGCACGACTCGGATACGATCAAGACGCGATTCAATTACTCACTATCCGACGCGAGCGCCTTCTGCAGTCTTGCTGGACGGCAGAATCTTTGATGGTTTGATGGTGGCAAATCGCTCGATTGTCAAGTGGTCGACGTCAAGGTCACCTTCGAAACCGCCCCAAACACAAGATGATGCTTCTCGGAAAATCGGGTCGTTCGTAAGTCGTTCGAGGTGGTCGAACATTGCCACGATGCGGCGAGGAATTCCCTTGAAGTCCACAGAAGTCACTGGCCAGCCCCTTTGCAACCCTCCCTGCACCATATCCCGCCACTTTTTGTTTCGCGTAATCAGAACACAAACTTCATTAGCGAAGCGCACCGTGTATGCAGCATCACGACCTTGTCGTCGTCGAACTGCTAGGTAATCCCTGACCGCGAGAACGAGCTCGGGTGAAGAATCACTCGTAGCTGGGATGCGATCCTTGCATCTGTAACCCGGACAACGGACAAGAGTTCCGGTATCGTCCAACTCATCTTCGCTAGTCGTAAGGCCAACAATATGGACCTTTTCTCGGTCATCAACCTAAATTGATTCAGCAGGAATTGCGAGACCCGGAACTTCATCAACGCAACTTCAAACAACAACTGTACGACTACGACTTACCTCAGGCTTCCCTGCTCCACCATGATTCCCGGCATCCTCAATACTATCTTGCACTGGCAGTGCCCTTTTTTTCCCTTGTGCGAATCCTGGTTAATGAGACAACATGCGTCGGAAGTGACCCAGATAGTAGACCTACAGAACTAGGCTTCACCAAAGCCTTGACACGGTCGTCTCCATCCACAGGCTGCCTGATCAACAACCTTGGAGGTACTACTGAGTCTAGGTCAGAATGGTCAGGGCGGGACCATTGTCGATCAGAAGCGGATTCATTGTTGAGCTTCCTTTTCTTCGCTCGAGCCTGAGAGACGGCATCGTTTTGAACTTGAATGACCGCTGGATATGTGTCGTCATCTTGATCTGATTCATCGTAAGGTCTCTTCTTCTTCTTCCGTGCTTCCGTTACACGAGCGGCGATCTCTGCTCCCTCATCGGACTCCTTGTCAGCGGTGTCGTTGTTGGGATTGCCATTGGTATTGCCATTTCTCGTCTTCGCTGAGTTCGTCACTGGCATTCGGGTTTTGGTGGTGTTGCGACTGATACCTGTGACGTTGTTCGTTTTCGCTGAGTTTTTCATTCGTGTTTTGGTGGCATTGCGAGCGATACCTGTGACTTTGTTAGTGACTTTGTTCGTCTTCTTGACCGCCTTCTTGTCCTCCTCGTCTGTCTCCTCATTCTCTTCGTCTGTCTCGTCCTCGTCAGTCTCCTCGTCTTCATCCATCTCCTCATCCTCATCCTCGTCCGTCTCCTCATCCTCGTCCGTCTCCTCATCTTCGTCCGTTTCATTGCCATCATCGGTCTCGTCATCCGAGGTAGTTTCTCCATCAGTCACGTCGTCCCTGACTCGCTTTGATTTCGTGCTACTTTTCCCATTCTTCTGTGTCTTCAACTTCGCAGCACTACTGACCTAACAGTGTGATTCCGTCAGTGTGATTCCAGACGTCAAGGGAACTTCTACCTTCTCACTCGTCTTCTTTGTTTTCTTCTGTACCTTCGACTTTTTAGTAGGGCCGATACCCTAGTATGATCCAATCGGCTTGATTACAAGACGTTGGGAGAGATAATGTACCTTGATTTCTTTGCTCAATTTCCGTTCTCTAGCAGATCGATTCCGTAGATACTGGGCCATTATGGCACGCGTTGCCCAGCCACTTTCAAACCTCGCCAGGAAAGGTGCATCTGTCTGTGCCTGCAGCAAAAATAAGTGATTATGAGCGCATATATGCATGAATTGGTGAGACTTGCCTTTACGATAACCTTCTCTACTAATAATTTATCCTTCTGCTGGCTCAGTGGACAGCTGGTATCGAGATGCCGTACGGCAAGTTTACGAATGAGATCCTTGATGGCCAACCAAGTTACGTTACTAACCACACGAACCGGAAATGAACTTACACAAAAGGCGTTGTATTGGATGCTCTGACCTGCAAGTCCCATCTGGTCCTTGATTGAAAAGCCATTTGTGCGTCCAGGACGCCCCTTTGGCTTGGGAATCATTTTCCGGGTTTGATGGTGGGGCCGTTTCTTTCGATGCTTCTTTGCACGCTCTTTCCCTGGTTCACATGCTCAGCACTAGTGCGGTGAAGTCGTTCATCAGAACATTCCTTACGATTGATAGAGTCGACCTCTCCACGAATGCCAGTAAGATCTTGACCAATTTTATCGAGCCTAGACATTTTTTTGATCTTCAATTTCGCCATACTGATGAGTGAAAGGTGAGGAAATCGGAAGGCTGGTCTCATCTAAACGACGCGTCGCAGTCAATGCACACGTGATTTGATCATGTGATCTAGATATTACGATTGTGCAACTCAAGTCGCCCAGTTCCGCTCTACGCTATCAATTCATGCATTCATGCCTCCAAAGCAAGAACCTAGAAAGCGCTGTTGGTGTAGACCAATGTGCGGCAAAGTTCTCAGCCGCACTACACGACGTGAGCACTATAGATCAGTAGTCAAAGTTGGTGAAGAGGACGGGATTCAACCATCTGAAGACGAAAATGCCATGGACTCCGAGTCTGCCAGTGAATCAGACAGTGATACCGGCGGATCTGATGGCTCCGGGTCAGGGATAAATGCCATCTCTCCTGGTACTCAATATTATGATGTAGCTCGTATTATCTATCTTACAACATATGGACAGATCTCGATGTGACAATGGACGATGTCAATCACTCGGCTTCGAAGAATGATTCCAGATCTACTACTACTTCTGAGTCCGATTCCAACTTGCACACTGGCAGTGAGTCTAATGACTCCGACTGGGAGTGGAAGGACTCGGAGATGGATGAAGCATCCCAATCGGACTCAGACGACCTTCAAGTTATGGGAGATGAAGAGTTACTTCGTGAACTCGAAGAGAGTATAGCAAACCATGAACAGGAGCTTTTCTCAATACGTACGTCATGACATCCAAGTGTCTATTCCACATATGCTGAAAAGTCACATTTGCAGGCACTACGCTTTCAGACGAAGACCGTGATAATGTTCGGGCATTCAACTTACTTGTCACGAGTAAGATGCCCCGGAAATCATTCGAAGACATGCGCTATACTTTCCGGCATAAAGTTACGATCGCTTCCGAATACACCATCTTTCGACGGATGGGAATACTCTCGGGTGTCAAGACCGTCACCTTTGACTGCTGCCCAAACTCCTGCATGGCGTATACGAACAAGTTTATCCATTATCAGTCATGTCCCTTCTGTGATGAACCACGTTTCAAAGCCGACAAACCTCGTCGGACCTTCACCTACTTTCCCTTGATTCCCCGCCTCCAAGGTTACTTTCAGAGTGCAACTATGATCGAGAAGATGTCCTATCGATCAAACCGTCCACAACAACCTGGGCAGGTTTCGGATGTGTTTGACGGCGAGCGCTACCAACAGCTACTGCAAAGTCGGGTAGTCGTTGATGGGGTCAAGCTCAACTACCGTTATTTTTCAGATCCTCGTGATATTGCGCTTTCGCTGTGCACAGACGGCTATCTACTATTCAAGCGACGCAGAAAGGGACCATCCGCTACCCCAATCTTGCTTCAGAACTACAATCTCCCTCCCGAGATCCGCACTCACCTTCGAAATCTCATCTGCGTCGGAATTATCCCTGGACCTAGACAACCCAAGGATCTTGAGTCCTTTTTATCGCCACTTGATGATGAATCTGCAGAGCTTGCATATGGGGTCAAAACTTTCGATGCAGTAGAACAAACAACATTTGATCTACGTGCATACTTTCTCTTTAAACTAGGCGATATCGTGGCAATCGAGAAATTTCTTCAGATAAAAGGCCATAACGCAATCTATCCATGTCGCTCGTGCAAGATTCGAGCGGTACGTGGTACTGGTACAACCTACTACGTCCCTCTGCAACCTCCGAAGAACATGGACTCGGATGCCGAACGAGTAGAGTGGGACCCAGGGTCTCTCCCACCCCGGAAACACCTCGATTTTATCAAGACTACAACTCGGATACATGCCGCAACCACAAAAGCTGAAAAGGAACGAATCGCAAAGGAGACTGGAATCAAGAATATCCCTGCGATGTCTCGGGTTGGATCACTGGATTATGCTCGGTCATTACCCTGGGAATGGTTCCATCTTCTCCTTGAAAACATCATTCCAAATCTCGTCAACTTCTGGACCGGGCAGTTCAAAGGATTGGGTGAAGGAGCAGAGGAGTTTGAGATCGCGCCACATGTTTGGGAAGAAATCGGACGAGAGACAGCATCAGCAGTTCAACACATACCTGCCACTTTCGTTCGTGTCCTTGCAAACATCGCAAGTGATCGTTCGCTTTTCACAGCGGAATCATGGTCCTTTTGGTTCATCCATCTCGCCCCAAAACTCCTGGAGAAGCGTTTTCGCAAGCAGAAATATTACGTCCATATGTGTGAGCTCATGGAGCTCATGAAACTCATGTTGCAGTTTCGCATCACTTTGAAGCAAGTTGACGAGATCGAGCAGCGTATGATAAACTGGGTTAAAAAATATGAGCGGTATGTACTCATGATTAGTGCTCCTTTGATTTGTCGAACTACTAACAAAACTCATTTTCAAATTTCTAGCTATTATTACCAATACCGTGTGGAGCGTCTTCCAGCTTGCACTTTGACTGTTCATGGTTTACTCCATCTCGCAGAGGGAATTCGGCAGTGCGGGCCAGTTTGGACAACATGGACATTCTACATGGAGCGATTTTGCGGCATGCTTCAACGTAACCTTCGATCTCACGTACACCCTTGGAGTAACTTGAACAAGTCACTCCTTCACGCCATCTATCTAGAACAACTTGGGGTGCGTTACAACCTGCAAGATGAACTTCAACAAGTCGGTGACCTGAAAGATGATGGTCCAGTTGGTTACGAACGTGTTCTTGAGGGCTGTAAGTGGTTGTCACTTTGTTGTGGGTTGACACTCAGTTGTCGTAGATGATCATCATATCCTTCGTCCACCGTACAAAAATATCAAACACCTCGAACCTGAGTTACACACGAAGATTGCAAATTATTTTAAACAAGTGCTCGGAAAGCGTAGCTCTGAGGTTATGCGTCATTTATCTCCCCGAACGCAAGTGTATTCTGCCGGGAAGCTCAGGATTCGAAATGGTGGGGATAACTTTCGGACAAAACATGTTTCTCGCCAGTCAGGAAGATTAGAGCGGAGGAACTGTTATGTGCGGGTACGAACATTTATCAATACATAAACAGTAAACTCTAACAAGGACTTTACTACAGTACGAGATTGCTTTCCAGGATCGTGCTGGGGTGGTGAAACACTTGGGTTATGGTGACCTCGAGAAGATATTGATTGTCACCTTACCAGCTGATCCATTCTTCGCTGATCTCACTGGAAAAACAGTTGCCCTTGTGCTCATTACACCGTGGAACACCAATGGTAAAGACGCATCAAAGGAGAACGTGTATATGACATCTCGACAAGCAGCTTTCGTCACGGAAATCCAAAATCTACAAGCAGTTGTTGGCCTCGTTGAAACAACGAATAAATGGGGTATAATAGATAGGGCTGGCGAAAGTGTCATGGCGAATTTTGCCGAGGATGAGGTGGCTGGAGGCGTTGAGAGTGACGATGGGATATGATGGAGTGTGATAAGAATGTTTACTCACATTTGTACACAAGTGATATTACCGAGTGCTGAAGAATTGGAATGATTGACTAGGCGACATTGGGGAATGTATACCCCACGGGTGTCGGGAGGCAGACCAGTACTTGGCAAAAACCCATACCCGCGGGTACTAGAGTGCGGACGATGACGACGACGAGCAAACGAACACGAATGCGAACACGAACAAATACGAATACGAACAGGAGATGTTCGTGTTCGCGTTTGTTCATGGATGTAATTGGGTGGGCTGGAAAGGGTGAGCCTGGGTAATGAGACAAAGAAATTAACACGAACACGAACCCATGCGAACACGTTCCTCCTCCTCCTCGTTGTTCGAGGGTGATGGTGAGGTGAGCCAGATGAGGGCGAAGACAAGGACAAGGACAGGACAAGGAACAACACAATCGTGCTCCCCCTGACCCTCGACATCTCCCGCTCGTACCCTCGACACCCGGTGTCCTCGGCTCGACTCGATACGTTTGGTGAGTCGCAGTCGTCGTTCCTATGGCCTTGTCGGCATTCCTCGTCCGCCCGTTGAGCTCGTGTTGCGATCACGCGGTCGTTAGTGTGGGCTCGGGATCGTTCGTTGGGTTGGAGAATGGATGGAGGATGGTGTGGAGGTGGTCCAGGTACGTTGTCTGTGCTCGCCGTGTCGCGCTGATGGTTTTTTTCGAGTTTCTTCGTCGATTGCTCGAGCTCAGAGGCTTGACAACCATCTCTCTCCCTCGATCAGCGCTTCTCGACGCGTCCTCCCGCTTCATTTGCTCATCTCTGAGCATCCTTGGACCATTCTTGGCGATGGCCCTGCGTCCGCGATCGCGTGCAATGCTTCCAGCTCGTTTGCGATTCGCCCCAGGGTCGAGCACTCACCCAAAGAACAATTCGCATTGGGAACACGGTCGTGGAAGTCTGTCGTTGTCGAGACCGTTCATGGCCATATCTGGTTGTTGCTAGAGAGAAATGAGGGCCTTGGAGCCTTACACGAGACACTTGAAATTAGTGTCGAGGGTCGATAGATATGAGTGACATAGCAGAGCGTCAACAATGATCAATGACGATCCCCTGTCATTGAAAACATGCGACCACGTGATCAGTGGCGGTGTCACTTGCTCTTTGGGTGAAGAGTGTCACAGTCACTCATGAAGCGTGACTTTACTTCCGTCAGTGACTGGCTGTATGTTGTACCTGCACTTCTCTATCTCATCTTCATTTTGGATTCTTCAAAGTTCTTCGACACATATCGCTCAAGACATGTATAGCTCAACAACATCAATAACCCGACAAAGAAAGTGGGTGGTTGGTTTGACGACAATCAAGAGAACGAGGAGGGTGTAGATGCAATTCCCTAGATAGTCAAGTAAAGGTGCCAAATCGTCTGCGTTGACGGGTGTTGAATGTGAGGTTGTATTGCAGTTGGAGAAGGGTGTGACAACTACCAATCTGTATAAGAGGTATGCATTGATGATAGATAGAGAAAGGCAAAAAGGAAGAAGTGCAGCAGAACGGCTAGATGAGTTATACATGATGGCAGTTTGAAGTTGAAACCATCAGGGGCTGCTAGCCTTGAAATGTTTCAGAGCAGCTTACCCAAGCACAACGAACATCACGAAAGTGGAAGATAGTCATTGCTACGCTTTCGTTGAATTTCCTTTTCGTGAATCAGGCAAAGACGCGAGTCAGCAGGTCAAACGCTAGGTGGTCAATATATTTCGGGACAGGGCACCTCTGTTCCAAGTGAGAACCCTATCCGCCTTTGAGCTCAAGATCTCTGAATCCGAGAGGATTGGGGCGCAAGTGATTAACGATCCATGACTGGAAAGGTATCGAGTCATTCAGCCCATCTCATGCTGTTAACTCACATCAGATGAAGAGCACTCCGAACCATCGTCACGAGCACTCCGACTCTCCTCAAACTGGTCGAATCGTATGGCATGCTGACCGCAGAGCGATTACCTTCCATCCCCGAGTTTTAGAACTGACTCAATCCTGAGAGACTGCCAAGGACAACCCAAAAACATTGGACACGGAGCACAGGAAATCAATTCCGCATCCAATCTTCCACTCCAGGCCCTATTTGTTCAAACGAAGAAGGAGCCATGGTTGCATGCTGGAGATGTCCTGTAAGCATAGTGCGAGTGATACATCTGTGTTGCGTGTGTCGTCATATCTCCGTCTGCTATGCCCCCTGCCTTCGCCCTGACAATGTCGAAAACATCGAAACGAGAGATGGAAAAAGAGAGACGCTCAGATGTTGAGCTTCGTGCGTCTCCAGTGACGGCGCTTGGCGTTGTACTAAGGGAATATTAGCGTGATTAGACTTTTGCGAAAGACATTATTGTGGGTCAAGCGTACTTGGATTTTGGTGTCCGTCTTCAAACGGAACCATTGGGGAATTGGCCTAAGAACGATACCGTTTGGCACGAGTTCACCGTCAGTTCACGATGCATGCTCACCGGTTCTGGCGGGCGGCCTTGGAGAGAGTACGCTTCGTACGGAAGGTCTTTTGTGAAGGCTAGTGGAGCGTATTAGCATACCCAACGCCCAACTGCATTTCTGCTCACCATTTTATCTTGTTCGGCGTCGGCGTCGATAGCGATGAAGTGGTGATGATAATTAAGGTTACAGGAGAGATCCCGCTGTACAGTTGCTGACTCAGCGGCAATCCCCGGCACTGTACGTCAGCACTTCAGTCTTTGGCACGTTGTCACGCTGTCACGATATTAATATTATATCATTGACACTTCTACTGACACTGACACGTAGAAGACGAGTTGTTCCTCACACCACTATCCTCACCATGCAGCTGCTGAAAGTCTGGTTCTCATTGTTAGCACTCGCCGTGTCCGCCTTTGCGGTTGAAGCACCCACAGAGCTTCAGATTGATACCACTTTCATGCCCGAGAGTTGTCCCGTCAAGGCATCAAAGGGGGACAAGGTGTTTGTTCACTACGTGCGTACACGTTGGTTGGTTCTCTCGTTCCAGTCGCATAACAGATACCCTGAATTTTAGACTGGCACCTTGCTTGATGGTGGCGCTAAATTCGACTCGAGGTGAGACAAATTGTTGTTTTGTGGGTGCATGGAACTCATAGGAATGCCCGTCAGTCTGGACCGCGGACAGCCTTTCTCCTTCACTCGTGTGTTGTTTTTACAACTTTCTTCGTATCGTTGTTGTTCTGACGTGTATATGTTGCAGTTGGTGTTGGTCAGGTGATCCGTGGCTGGGATGAAGGTCTCCAGGGTGCATGTGTTGGAGAGCAGCGTACTCTCACTATCCCCTCTAGCATGGCCTACGGTTTGTCCAACTTGGTATACTCCTACGCGTTCTCTCTCTCAATACTATACCACAGGATCCCGTGGAGCTGGTGGAGCCATCCCTCCAAATGCTGCTCTCGTCTTCACGACGGAGCTCCTCAAGGTAGAAAAGCGTGACGAGCTCTGAATACGATACTTATATGCGCTCGGTGTATGTTAGATAACACCAAAAGGCTCTTCGCTATGAGGAAGAATTTACATAAGGCCAGAAAAACCAGTCAGAATTGCACCTTCGATAGTACTTCTAGATGTTGGGTACGGTGCACAGGATAGATACGGTTGAATGGACTACGTGACCTTCAGCTTTGCTTCTGGTACCATCAGCTTTTCTTGAACGAGTTCGTTGAACTCTTCCCGAAGTATTGCTTCTCTCCTTGACCTTTCCTCTTTCTGCAACTTGAGGATACCTCTCTTCTCCTCAGCGCTGATAACCTGGTTCTCCTTCCTCATACGAACAGCATTCATGCGCTTGTGCCTGCTTCCGCTCATCACATACCCCACGGACTCGAATTGAGCAATCTCGTCCGACGTGAGACCGATTTCGCCACGACGAGGGATACGGCTGTCTGGATCATCTTGCAAGAAGGCGGCCATGGCACTACCTTCACCGCGTAGCAGTGCACCACCATAAGCACGCTCGTCCACCTTCTTGGAGGCGTTGACCTTTATTAGAGGTTGCGGACCGTGTTCCTCGTCCGAATCTTCATCATCATCATCATCTGCTTGTCTTTTATTGCGTGATGGTATAACGGCTGGAGGGGGCATTGCACCGTTGCTTTGTGACGGTGCGACATAAGCAGGAACGGCAGACGGCCTTTCGACCCACTCTTCCTCCCCTTCGGATACAGACGAGGGCGGTGGGCTCGGCGTCACGGTTCGTGGGCGAGTCTTGTTCTTGCTCTGTCGATCACGACCACGGTCGGGCTCGCGGTCACGATCACGGTCTCGCTCCCTAGACGGATCCTCAGGCTCCTCGTCCGTCTCGTCGCTCCGAGACCGACGACCACGCTCTTTGCGTTCTTTTCTTTCTTTCCTCTCCTTTTCTTTCCGTGCACGTTTGCGCTCCTTGCGTTCCCGACGACGACGCCCCGATTCCGAGTCGTCAGACTCTGACGGTGTTTCTGAGCGGTCCCGTTTAGACTTTCGTCGAGAAGAGCCACGCTCGGGGGACCTAACGAACAAGAACGTGTCAGCCAAGGAAGAAAAAGAAAGCGTTATGAAACGATCACATACACCAACCGGAAAGGCGCTTTCGGTGACGGCGGCCAAATAACTATCGTCGAATTGTCTCTCTGTAACCTCGGACTACGCAATCGAGCACAGCCCCAGAGTCAGTTACGAACCCAATCGACCCACGAAAAGCAAGTGCTCACCTGTCCGAGTAATCACCACCAGCGCCGCCTCCGTACCCACCGCGCACGTGCGGAGGCCTGTCTCGTTCGTACGTTACCTCGCCGCGTGGTGGACGATTGGGATACATGTTGGGGGGTGGTGCTGGTGCCGGTGCCGGTGGTGGTGGGGCAGGTGAGACGGGGCGCTTGTAGTCTCCGTATTCTGGTGAGGCTCGTCTTCTGTCCCGTTCTCGTTCCCGTTCCCGTTCTCGTTCCCTGTCCCTGTCTCTATCCCTGTCCTTGTCTCTAGCCCCATCCCTGTCCTTGTCGCGCTCTCGCTCGCGGTCCCGGCCATTGTCCCTTCTGCTCCTACCTCTGTCATCGACCCGGTCTCGTTCCCTACTTCTGTCCCTGTCGTCCACCCTCCTCTCGTAGTCTCTCCTCTGCGGTGATGCTGGCATTAGTGGAACGCCTAGGAAATAGTTGAGAACCTGAGTGATGGTGCGTGTATCAAGTGCTTGTCAAGCTGTAGTGACATTAACAAATATAGGTTTCGACGATAACAGCTTACGTATACTAAACATCTATGCCCCGAACGCACCACAAGCCCACCCCCAATTCTGGACTGATATCCAACAAAAACTATCCGATCTAGACATCGCAAGCACAGATATCTTACTCGGAGACTTTAACCTAGTTGAAGACAAAATCGACAGAGCACCAGCCCGGTTCGACGACTTCACCGCAACAGAAGCACTAAAGACCTTCAGAGAACACCTCGACCTCCAAGACACCTGGCGCCATGAAAACCCAACATCACGGTCGTTCACATTCGTGAGCAACACACAATCCATGTCACGACTAGACCGTGTGTACGCAAATAGACAGCATATGCGCGCCCTATACAACTGGGACATAACGGACACAGCGATACCATCCGACCACAAGATGGTGTTGGTGCGTGTCGTCCCGCCCCGCATGCCATACGTAGGCGCAGGCAGATGGACAGTCCCATTGTCCATCATAAATGACCAAAACCTAATCAAACAGATCACAGACATCGGAACAGAGCTACAGAACAAACTGCTCGAACACCCCCCGCACGGAACAGAGCCACAAAAACTCTGGTCTAACTTCAAAAGAGAAATAGCTACCATAGCCAAGAAAGCAGGTAAGACCCAACTCGCAAAAATGACAAACAAAATGAACGCCATTAAAAAAGACATCCAAGCGCTCGAACAACGACCAGAAATAGATCAAATACAAGAACAGCGAATGAACATAGCGATCCTCCAACAAGAACTGCGCTACCTGGAACAGAAACGAAATAAAAACGCGCAAGCAAGAGCCCGCACCCAATGGCATGAAAAAGGTGAACAACTGAACAAATACTGGACGAGACTAAACACCCCCCGCCGACCCAGAGACATAATATATTCACTACACGACCCAGTCCGAAACAAACTCACAACGAAGTCATCAGAAATGGCAAAAATCGCCCACCAACACCACGACGAACTGCAGAAGTCGGAACTATTAGACCCCAATGACCCGGCAAGACAAGCCGCTCAAGAACAAGTACTGTCGCAAATCCCCGAGTCGCAAAAATTCCACCCCCAGGACTCAGATCTGCACCACCTCATAACAACTGACCAAGTAATCAACGCGCTCTCATCGTCCAAGAATGGCACCGCGACTGGCCTAGACGGTCTTCCATACGAACTATGGAAAGCGCTACACGAGGAACACATCAAAAACTCTAAAATGAACAAACCATCATTCGACATCTCACTCTGCCTAACCCAGGTATTTAACAACATCCAGACACAAGGAACTGACCCGTCCACCAACTTCTCGATAGGATGGATGTGCCCCCTTTTCAAGAAAAAGGACAGAACAAAAATAGAAAACTATAGGCCCATCACGCTACTAAACACAGACTACAAAATAATGACGAAAGCGCTAGCAACACAAATAGCCAGGCACGCCTGCACGCTCCTCCACCCAGATCAAACCGGATTTGTACCAACGAGATCTATATTCGACCCCATACGGCTAGCAGAAACGATGTGCACGTATGCCGACTACATGGAAGTGAACGGAGCCATAGTAGCCTTAGACCAAGAAAAAGCATACGACAAAATAGATCACAAATACCTAATAGACACACTGAGAACTTTCCGTCTCCCCGAACTCTTCATATTCACTGTCGAGACACTATACAAAAACGCATACACAGAAATAATGATTAACGGGGTACGAAGCAAACCATACCGAGTAACAAGAGGAGTACGCCAAGGCGACCCCCTATCCTGCCTTCTCTTCGACCTAGCAATAGAACCACTAGCGGCGACCATACGAAACTCACCCGACCTAACCGGCTTTAACATCCCCGGTGTCAACAAAAAAGTAATCATAAACCTATACGCCGACGACACGACCATTTATCTGTCTGAAACGGACAAATACAACACCCTAGAAACGATCCTCCAGACATGGTGTAGAGCGTCAGGAGCAAAGTTCAATCTAGAAAAAACAGAAATCATACCAATAGGAACAAAACCCCACAGAGAGAGAATAGCGGCCACACGGCGACTCCACCCCGACGACCAACCTCTAACCCAAGGAATAAAAATAGCAACCGACGGGAACCCAACCCGCATCCTAGGGGCATGGATTGGGAACGAGATGGAACAGGCGCAACCATGGAGCCCAATAATAGACAAAATCAAAGATGCCCTAGACAGATGGGCAGAAACAAGACCCACGCTAGACGCGAAACGACTAATAATCCAAATGTTAGTAGGCGGCATGACCCAATTCTTGACAAAAGCGCAAGGAATGCCCAACACAGTGGTTAAATCCTTGCAACGGATCACGCAAAGCTTCCTCTGGGACGGCGGCCGAACCCCCCCAGGCATGAGCCAAGCACAACTGACAAAGCCAAAGAGTCTAGGAGGTATAAACCTACTAGACATTGACGCCCGGAATCAGGCCATAGATTTGACATGGCTAAGAACATACCTAGACCTGTCGCCAACACGCCCAACGTGGGCCTTCGTCACAGACGCTATAATCAATAATGTCAACAAAAACGGAATACAGAACCTACAGGACATCAACACCTTCCTAACAACCACCCGCCCGTCAGGACGGCAACCAAGGACCGGGAAACAAATACCAAGGGCAGTAGCGTCATTACTCCAAACCGCCAGAAAACATAAACTCACCTTCGCCCCCCGGAAACTGTCAAAATCCCTAAAAAGACAACTACCAGCGTGGTACCATGTAGGAGTCCCACCTAACCAGTACCATAAAGGACGAAATGCATGCCTGAAGAATAAACACAAGGCCGCCTACATCAGAGACCTGATAAAAATAAGTAAAAGACTAACCCGGCACGACACGAAACATAACCCAGGGACATACTGCACATGCAAGCACTGTCGTAAAGACCGACGAGCAGGCTGCACCGACCCACATAGATGCGCCGCAATAGCCAGAGACATTGTTGGAAACCTAGCCACACTGTTTGATCCATACGAACATCCCGTTAAAGATAACCTAACACTCACGCACCGACGAAAAGAAAAGAACCAAGCTGCACGAATCGATAAAGGGGACGAAGTTGTATTCGACCCGACAATAACGGCCCGAGGATCACTGGATGAATGCTTCAGAGTTCTGCTAGACACAATAAGCGAGCCGCTGGAACCAGCATACCGAATACAAAACCCACGACCAGAACGAGGACAGGAGATAGAACCACTAACAGCATACACCGACGGAT